>BQNB010071314.1:0-32811 GCA_026074375.1 Tanacetum coccineum | reverse complement strand
CTTTCACCTCTTAAACAGATCCAACAATTGCTAACATAGGTAACTATATCTTTTTTTATACGTGGCTACCAATACATGTCTCCAAGGTTATAGTATGTCTTATCCGCTCTCCAATGTACCAAGTACCTTGATGTATGAGCCTCATTCATTACTACCGTTCTCATCATTCCCTGCTAACAGAACTCATATACGATCCTTAAAGTACAAACTCTCATCCTCCTTCTTTTCCATATGTCAATCTAACCCATGAATCCTTTCTGCGAGTACGTTCTCTTGCTTGAACGCCTCACTTTGGGCTGCCAATATCATTCCTCTTACTCCATACTAAATGGTCATAGCCATCGCTCAAACACGTCTAGGTTTCACTCGTTCCTTTCTACTCAACGCACCAACCACTACATTCGATTAATCGAAGTGCTACACAAATCATTCTTCAAAGTCTAGAAAGCATCTTCACGTTCTACGCCCCACTCATACTTTTGATTCCTCTCAGTTAGGGAAGTATGGGTTTAACAATCTTAAAAAAGTTTGCGATGAAACGTAGGTAAGTAACCTGCCAATCCTAAGAATAATCATATTTTGAATGGTGTCGTAGGTACTTCCCAATTCTTCACTGCCTCACACTAGTAACCTTAGCATACAACTTCTCCTTCCTTAGTAATTCCAACACCAACTTCAAATGAACTCCATGCTTCTCTTCTTAACAAACGACACTGGTTCTCCTTATGGAAAATGACTAGGTCGTATGAAACCCTTGTCTTGCAACTCTCAAAGTTGCTCAGACAATTCTTGCATTTCCAAGGGTGCAAGACGATATGGAGACTTCGCAATTGACGTCGCTTCATGAACCAAATCTAAGCGGAACTCCACTTGTCGTCGTGGTGGTCATCGACAAGTCTTCCTGAAACACGTCAATAAAATCTCGTACGACGGAAATATCACTCAATTTCGATTCACCTACCTTAGTGTTCATTAAGGTTTTCACGACTCCTTGAGTACGTTCACCATGAACCCGAAGTATCTCATTACCTTCCAACGATATCCTAACCACCTTCTCATGACATACTATCCCAAACTTCCTCTTGGACAACCGGTCCATTCCCACAAGCATATCAAAGCTTCCACGACTTAATGGTATCAACGAACTCCAAGGGTTACGAACAATCAAATAGGATAGCAAACGAATATCGAGTCAAATGCGAAAATGCATATAGGAGATTCCACATATGCAAATAGACGTGGATCAAATGACATAAGAATCCTTTGAAAGAAAGGATACGTATATGCACCGAGCAAAAACGCAACGAAAGAAATCAACAGACGTACCACGACAAATGAACACATAAAAAAATATCAATACGAAAGACGGAAATTCTTATACCAATTATCGACTTTACTCGAAAGACCAAATTAAATAATGTTTTTTTTATAAAAATCAATTTAAATTAAGAAAGTCACTTTAAGTATAAAAATCATTTTAAATAATAAATAAAATTGTCTTAAATTTAATCTTTATAAAATTCATTCTGGTTGTCATAAAAAAATCTAGAGATGGTTATCTAATGGTATATCGTACCTTACCACTATGAATCACTTTAAACCAGCTTTTTATAATAAAATAAAATTTATTAAACCACTTAAAAATTTTCATATCCTATTTGTATAGACCATTTAAACATATTCTATTTACAAAGATCATTTTAAACACAGTTTTTCTCAAACACTAACACAATACTTCCAAAGAGTTTTTATAATTAGACATCAATTATGAAATATGTTACTCAATCAAAGGACACCATAATACCAACAGGGATCGTAAAACACCGTACAGACTCTAACACAATTCTATTGTTTGAAAACGAAAGAAAATACCAGGAACCATATACTCAAAATAAAATCAAACGAACTCGTACAAGAAAACTCATGCGAGACGTTACGTACCCAAAAGAAAACGTAAGGTCTTATCCAAAATAACGATCAACAGAGCAAACCTAAAAGCATCGATACTAACACGTCGCCAACGGGTTACGAAAACCAAGGGATATACAACCAAGGGAGTAATGATTCACACTAATATGTTAGGAACAATTAGTGCTTAAAAGAAACGTTTGATACTCATACGAGTAATCAATGCAACGAAAGAACTAACAAAACGCGCCTATATCTGAAAGAGCAGATTCCGAACAACCAATATACATCGAGACGTCGAATAGGAAAAATCAGGTATCCTTACTAACAAAGTACGATGAAGGGATGCTAAGCTTAGACTTAGGAAATCCGAACAAACAACCGAGCAAACGAACAACCTCTATAATAGCAAATACAGGTATCCTAAAAAAAATAGTAAGATAGAGAGGGAAAACATACTATCTATACAACTCAACTTAACATATCATCCAATTAGGGTAAGAGAATAATTCTCTACCCATACCACCATCCTTATCATGAATACACAGTATCAATAAAAAAACATATTCATCAACCACTTACTACAAACACAAATAAATTCAATCATAATGTCACAAGTCCACGTATGGATGCCTTTATAATTATGTTGCCACCATAACTTAATTAAGTGCTTCCCTTTCACACGTGTACTTACTTCCAAGATTACCCAAATCGGTCATAATTCACATATAAGCACACATACCATATTGCATATCTTAAACCACTCCAACTTAACACATAAAGGATGCTCCATTAAATAACTACTTACTTATATCAAAATAAAATCGAAACGACATAAAGGAACGAAAGTCTCGCAACGACTTCCAAAATACGAAATATTCGAAAGAAATAATCAATAACAACATGATGAGGTAAAGGACGGAATAAACTTATGCTGGGCCTCGCTTGGGTTTGACATTACATCCGCAAGAATCACCCAGCTCCGCGGGTCCAGCCTTACTACGTGCATCCGACAAACGATCCACTATCCTATCTCCTTCGGTTCCACAAGAGGCTCCTCTTATAGATCCTTATAACGCTTAAGTCCGGTTGGGAAAATGGTTCCCCAATGAGACTTCTTACGGGTGGGGAAAACATAGCTAAAATACTAAGAAAGTAATACGTATCATATCAGATAATGGTAGGCAAAATAACTAAAATGACAACTTAGCAAAATACGAGATATATAAGCTATGCAAAAATAATGGAAGCCATAGCATTTGTATCATAAACACTAAGCCCTAAATGCCTCTACATGAAGGACCCTAGGGTTAAAGTAATGGCTTAAAGTTAACCACCTACTTCTCTATAACCAATGGCTTTGATACCAATCTGTCACACCCCGCCAAGGCGGAAACGCGAGGTGTAACGAGAAATGATATCATCACAACACAATGGCATCTATAAAGACAATTTTACATGCAATAAATAAGCAAAAGTATAGACACAAAGTGTCATAACAAGTGAAAATCACGATAGAAACCACAATACAAGGTGATCAAATGAACGTGTTTAGGTAAACAAAACCCATTAAAACAGTAACAAGAAGAATAGTTCAGTATGGAGTATAAAGACTACCATAAAACTAATCCAAATCCAAAAGGCATCTTAATGATGAAAACGAAGTTCTCGCCAATCAAAGAAAGATATGCAACAAGTATCTATAATTCAAACAATGCAATATTCAAGGAACATTAAAAGCAAAAACTTCGACATCTTATGGTCTCTTTCTAGCCACTTCTCTCTATCTTATCCCTATGATGCTCACCTAAAAATGATGCTTAAACGTCAACATAATGTTGGTGAGAGTCATAGGTTTAGGACATGCCAATAACTCGCTTTGAAATCACTGTGATAAATAAAACATAGCATAGCAGAACATACAACGAACTATCATACAAGCTAACATGCAATCACATCAACCCACATTGAGACGCTCACGCTCAAACATCATAAACATATCCCTATCCACAACAATGAGACGATCACGCTCACTATTAACAATCCACAACAATGAGATGATCACGCTCACTATTAACAATCCACAACAATGAGACGATCATGCTCACTTCTAACAATCCATCCATGCCTTGAGACGGTTACGCTCAAGCACAACAATCCATATCATATTAAAAAGTAGCACATAACATACAATAGTCTCGTATAGCCCATGCCTTATTTAAAACACATTATCACAGTAACTAAAACATTTAAACTCATAGCATCATTTTCAACCCAAGAAAACATAAGAAAAAAGGGCTATGAAACTCACCTGATGCTAAAGCAATTCCTAAAATCCTCGCAACAAAAAGCTAAACAACAAAAATAACACGTGTTACAAAACGCTACTAATGCCAAAAGTCTTAAGCACATTTAACACACAGTATGATGGAATGTCTAAAGGTTGTTTATTTACCCTCATAGGGTCCCACCGACACCAGCCAACATTTATCAATTCGTTTACACATTTTTTCAATGTTCAACAATTTACCTAAAAAATCAGAATTTTAGTGTCACTTTACCATTTTCTAAACCACACCTACTGACCTTTATAAATTTTACCAAAAATCACGCATTCAATATTATGAGTTTACTATCTTTACGATTTTTCCACTAATTTATATCCCCTCTTAAATGCCCCAAATAAAATCAAACTTTTAACTACTCAGTTTCAGATCTGTACGAACACTAAAAAGTTTGGACCTAAAAACCTTACTTAGACTCCAAATCAGAAGCTCTACTTTGGGCGATTTTAAATAGACACATAGAACTAAACTCCTGTAGATTGAATAATCCTAATTCAAATTTTAAGTGGGGGTTTTACACCCCGTAACCTGACTTAAATCTGACTCGTATTTACTGTTTTAACCACTTTTGGTGCGACCAACATTTGAATGACTTCTCGGCCTTAAACTTTCGAGGCCGGATGTTCTGGAAACTAGACTCTCTAAGATACATCATAGACACCGGAATCACATCCATTCATGCATCTAACCTCTAGATATTCACGAAACAACACAGCCCTAAATTCTGCTCAAACCTAAATCAAGTTCTAACGCATTCTAAACCTAACCGAACACACCATCATACTTATAATTCATCCCTAATCATTATTAACTAGTTTAATTATATTAATTTATAGATGTTATGAAACCCTAATTATCCATCATAATAATTATTACATGATTAAAAAGAAGGATTAGATTAAAAAGGGTTTAAGAATTACCTAAAAACCTTGAATTGATTATACAAATCACCAACTTAAATCTTGATAAAAAAAATATTTTTTTCTTCCTCCTTTGATAAAATTCGGCTGGAACAATCAAAAACAAGGGGGAGAAGGGTTTTTGGTATTTATAAGGTTTACAAAAAGGTTTAGGATAGATATCTTTTACCAATTTTAATTAGAGTAGGATTTGTTTTCCTTTTTTTTTCTTTAAACCAAACCGGCCGATCACCCTTTATTTTTTTTTATTAATTACATATTTACTAACATTACCCTAAGTTTTTATAAAAACCTAAGCTTATTTGAGTATACATTTTTGCCTAAACGCAATTTACTAAACTTTTAAAATAAATACTTTTCATTTTTATTTTAACCTAACTTTCCAAAATATAAATTTATAATTTCCATTCTTATTCAAACTACTAACACCTATTCATACCTACTTTACTAACACATAAATACGTATACGTAATAATACTTACACGATAAATCACTAAAACGTTTAAATCACAAAAATCATTTCCTTGTCACCAAAAGTGAACGAAATGAACTCCACAAAATCCAACACAAATCCAATCCCATGATACGTATCACGCTCATGGATTTGATTACCAAATCTCACATAATCCCACATAAACACAATAAACACGTATAAACACAAATAACAACATACCCATAACATTGCAACAGATACTAAGTCAAACACTAATAGTTTGGACTAACCTGACCTGCCAAGTCATGGTTGTCACAACACGAATAACGTCCGTTAAGGTTCCAAATGAGATTTTGAAAGGGTTATAAAGTGAAAAATATGTCATGTGAATAACTCTCAGTTAATAGAAAATATATTTTAAAGGTGAATAAAAATGCTAATTAACTTTGGGGTAAATTTTACGGTTGAGTTTTACGAGCTTTTAAGTGATCCCGACACGAAAAGAAAGACTCGAGACCCCCTAGTATCCCCATGGCCGGTCAAAAATGGTCAAGAGGGACAAGGAGGCTAGTTTTTAGCATGGTTGTCTAAAGTGTGTACAAATATATTCCTTCCACTAGTATTTCCCATTCATTCCCATTTCTAATCAAAAAAATAAAACACACACTTGTGTGTGCTTGTGTTCGTCCTCCCCTAAGACACCATAATCCACCATAAATTTTCCAACTTTGATCGAGAACGTGATATTTCAGGTTGATACGAGTGTTTGGGTATAAACTTTAAAAACCCTAATTTTCAAGAAATCATGTGGTGAAAGTTTTATGGGGTTTTGAAGATTCAATGCGATAATGATGCTTATAATCGTCCTCTCTACCTATTTGGGTATGCAATACGATTGGTAAGCTTTGTTACTATTTATTTAGGTTTCTTTTTGATCCATTGTGCTCTAACTGATCAAACCCGAGACAATTAGGGTTTGTATATTTTTTTATTCAGATCTGATGTGGTGTATACACGGCTTGATATGAATTAATTCAAACTCTTTTAGGGTTTTCTTGATAAGCCGTGATTGTATAAAGTTGGGGTTTGCACTAATGGTATCTATGGTGGTCATGATTTGGAAAAGAAGGATGTTAATGTTATTCTTGATCATTATCGTGTTCAAATCAGAAGACATGGAAACTTTCAAGGCAATGATCTAGATCAGCTGATATACAACTGGTAATAAGATAGTAACTACTATTGGATTTGTATACAAAGTTAATGCTGTTAAAGAAGATTAATGCTGCTTGGATATAGTTTCTGCTGTTTGTTTAAATTAGTGCTGCTCGACTCAGTTAATGCTGCTAATGTACTTTGTGCTGCCTAGTATGGAAGAACAATAGTAAGTTATGAGTTAATACTGCTAAGGTATAAAAGCAGTTACTACTGTTATTATTGTTGGTTAATACTGCTAGCGTTAAAAAGCAATTACTACTGCTTGTGGTAAAAGTAGTTAGTTACTACTGCTTGGGATTATTAAGTTAATACTGCTAGGGCTTAAAGGACAGTTAATGCTGCTTGCTTTCTTACGATCTCGGACAACACACACATATTGACTTTGGTTTAAATGTTCTTAAACGTTTAAAAGGCTTGTTTTTAGGTTTATTGAAAGAATTGATTACAGAGTTTATTTGGTATCTCTTATTTGAGATTGAAGTGAGTTTTACGAAGGAGTTTACTTATTTTATCTTGAAATCGGGGTTGGGTGGTTGCATGATTTCAATGATAACTTGCTTGAACATTTACGGTTTATGATTGGGACTTGGTTTATCTAGTTTCCAGCGGTCAAGGGGTGGTTGGTTGAGGACCTGGTAAACTATCACTTAAAGGAGTTACGTTGTAGTGCTCAGTGTCACATGAAGATGTCGATGTGGATAAATTCAAGAGGTGATGTGTTTTTAGAGATTTGATTAGCACAAATTCTCTACACCGTTCTTCAATCTACAATAGTGCAAGCTTAAGTAACAAATTTGGGGGATTTTACTTCCGTTTCAAGTTTGGTATATCAGGTTTACTTCATTAGTAATCATTACATAGAGCCTACAGAATTGAAGATTCAAAAAATGGTTAACATATGGGTTTTAGGGGAAGCTTAATGTTAAAATGTTAAACCATTTATATGCTACATCGAGGTGAAGGTTTTTACTAATACTAGCCTTTGTTACTACTGCTAGTGTAAGTTTCTATTGCTCAAGTTCATTTTTATTAAGGTGTGTAATGGAGGGCAATTTGGGTCATTGGAATACTTGGATTAGAAGTGTAATATTGGTTTGTAGTTGTGAAGATCAAAGTTGCATACTTTAGTCTCCTATTTGATATTGACAAAAAGGGGAAGAAGATTTAATGATTTGCAACTTGTAGATCTTTGGTAGCTTAAGGGGAAGTTTTCATTCATATATTAACTTTAGGGGAAGTTCGTGCTTATTTGGTTTTGTCATTATCAACTAGGGGAAGATTGTTGGGAATTATATTTGTGTTGATAAGACAAAACAAGAATGAAACAAGATGGAAACAAGAAGGACCAAAGTTGTTATTATAGGATTCTACAAGATGTAGGAGATAATGAAGATTTGGTCAAAAAGAAGATAAAGATGAATATTAATGAGAAAATAAAAATGAATAATTAATTGATTCTCTCATTAATATTTTTATTAGTTTCTATGTAAGCCTTGACTCCTTATGTTATAAAAGGAGGTCCAGGAATATTGTTTTAAGCATCCAGAAAAGTGTGTGTTCTCAATGAGAGTCGACTAAACAAAACGTGTGTGTATACACGTTTAGTTAGTTAGCATAGTTAGATAGTTAGTAGATTTGTTATAAACATCTATGTATTAGTTAGTTTAGCCACAAGGATCATTTGATCTTGGGGATATAATGAATAAAGAAAACCTTGAAGTAACTCTGATTTCTGTTTATTATTTCCGCTGTGCAATTTATATCATTGTTACTATATTATCCTAGATGAGGTCTAAACAACCTCGAGCTTAAACGATCAGAGAACCTATCATGTGTTTTAGGTTTCCACATAATATCACAAACTTCCTTTTGGACAACCAGTCCATTCCCACAATGACATCAAAGCTTCCACGACTCAACGGTATCAACGAACTCCAAAGGTTATGAACAATCGAATAGGATAACAAACGAATATCGAGTCAAAGGCTAGAATGTATATAGGAGATTCCCCATATGCAAATAGACGTGGATTAAATGACACAAGAATCCTTTGAAAGAAAGGATACGTATATGCACCGAGCGAAAACGCAACAAAAGAAATCAACAGACGTACCATGCCAAATGAACACATAAAAAAAATATCAATACAAAAGACGGAAATTCTTATACCAATTATCAACTTTACTCGAAAGACCAAATTAAATAATGTTTTTATAAAAAATTGATTTAAATTAAGAAAGTCACTTTAAGTATAAAATCATTTTAAATAATAATGAAATTGTCTTAAATGTAATCTTTATAAAATTCATTCTAGTTGTCATAAAAAAAATCTAGAGATGGTTATCTAATGGTGTATCATACCTTACCACTATGAATCATTTAAAACCGGTTTTATAACAAAATAAAATCTATTCACAAAGATCATTTTATACACTGTCTTCTCCGAACACCAACACAATACCAGGATCCATATACACAAAATAAAATCAAACGAACTCGTACAAGAAAAACTCATGCAAGATGATACGCACCTAAAAGAAAACGTAAGGTCTTATCCAAAATAACGATCAATAGAGCAAACTTAAAAGCATCAATACTAACACATCACCAACGGGTTACGAAAAGCAAGGGATATACAACCAAGGGAGTAATGATTCACACTAATATGTTAGAAACAATTAGTGCTTAAAAGAAACATTTGATACTCATACGAGTAATCAATGTAACGAAAGAACTAACAAAACGTGCCTATATTCGAAAGAGTAGATTTCGAACAACCAATATACATCGAGACGTCGAATAGGAAAAATCAGGTATCCTTACTAACAAAGTACGATGAAGGGATGCTAAGCTTAGACTTAGGAAATCCGAATAAACAAACGAGCAAATGAGCAACCTCTATAAAAGCAATACTAGGTATTCGCAAATGCTAGATAGAAGGGAAACTTACTATCTATGCAACTCAACTGAACATATCCTCCAATTAGGGTAAGAGAATAATTCTCTACCCATACCACCATCCTTATCATGATCACACATATCATAATATTACACTACGAGCTTACAAACAAACATTGATCAATGCAATCATGGTCACAAGTCCACATGTGTGATGCCTTTAAAATTATGTTGGCCACCCATAATTATAAGTGCATCCTTTCACACGTGTACTTACTTCCAAGACTACACATTTCAATGATAATTCATATATAAGCACATATACCACATTGCGCATCTTAAACCACTCTAACTTAACACATAAAGGATGCTCCATCAAACAACTACTTACCTATCTCAAAATAGAGTCGAAACGACATAAAGGAACAAAAGTCTCGCAACGACTTCCAAAATACGAAATATCTAAAAGAAATAATCAATAACAACATGACGAGGTAAATGACGGGATAAACTTATGCTGGGCCTCACTTGGGTTTGACTTTGCCTCCGCAAGAATCACCTGTCTCTGTGGGTCCAGCCCTATTATACGCATCCGACAAACGATCAACTATCCTATCTCCTTCGGTTCCACAAGAAGCTCATTATAACGCTTATGTCCAGTTGGGAAAACGGTTCCCCAACGAGACTTCTTACGGGTGGGGGAAAAACATAGCTAAAATACGAAGAAAGTAATACATATCATATCAGATAATAGAAGGCAAAATAACTAAAATGACAACTTAGCAAAATACGAGATATATAAGCTATGCAAAAATAGAGGGAAAGCATAGCAGTTATAGTATTAAACACTTAAGCCCTAAATGAATCTACATGAAGGACCCCTAGGTTATAGTCTAGGCTCAACCACCTACTTGTCTATAACTATTGAGTCGAACAAGGAAGCTCGATCACTCTACGATGGAGCTTCGGTCTTTAATTAGTTAATGTTGTAATAGAATATTATCGGGAATCGGGCTCGATAGATAATCTAATATTGTATATGTTTTGGGTTTAATCCCAAGCAAAACCCGAGCCCGGGTCCTAGTTAAATATCCCACGCGTCGTAGGGATATATATATAGATATTTTCCATATGAAAATATCTAATTCTCATTTTCTCAAAATATCTTTTTTCTAATAAATCTTTTTTCTCTGATTTCTCTCTCTTCTCTCTCTCTAAACTCTCTCACTCTTTTCTACTCTCCTTCTTCTTTCTTGTTTCGATTCTTGTTTATGAAGTGTTAATCGGGTTCCTACAATTGGTATCAATCGCCTCGGGTGGATTTCGTGGTTTTTTTTGTTGTTATAAGCCTATTGGATTCGGAAGATTTGGTTGTTTCATCATTCGGTATATTTGTTTCTTTTCTTAAGATTCGGCTTATTCAAAGAGAAAGGAAACGACGAGTTGTTGGTTAGATTTGGGGTCCAAAAGTTGTTTTTTTTGGTCGCATCAGTTGGGCAAAAACGTCAAGGGGTTTTACGCTCTTGGTTTTTGTGAAGAACAACCGAACGAGTGGAAAAAACGTATCAACCGAACGAGAGGAAAAGTTGTACAACCGAACGAGCAAAATTTTTGAGGACCGAACGAGTTCTTTTTCTTCAAGGACCGAACGAGCGGAACCGAACGAGCGGAACCGAACGAGCGGAACCGAACGAGCGGAACCGAACGAGCGGAACCGAACGAGCGGAACCGAACGAGCGGAACCGAACGAGCGGAACCGAACGAGTGGAACCGAACGAGCGGAACCGAACGAGTTGAACCGAACGAGTGGAACCGAACTAGTTGAACCGAACGAGCAAATTTTTTTTGGACCGAACAAATTTTTTTTTTTCTAGCAATCTTGTGTGAAGAAAACGGTTTCAGTAAAACAGCCATAACTTTTGATCCGTAAGTCCGTTTTAGGCCCGTGACCTCTCAAATCGAAGAGAAAAACGAGACGGATCACATTGTAACCACCCGTTGGCTGGTTAAGGTATTTTCGTCTGAAGGCCCAAAAACATCGTTTTCTATGATTTATTGCCATTTTTCAGTATTTTTTTTTGGAATTTTAGGCCGCTGATTCCAATCAATAATCATTCATGGTTATCTAGTGATCTTGTAAACTCCTGTAATTCATTATCGGTTTTGACAAGGACGAGTAAAATCCCGGGAACGTGAATTTCACAACCGCAACTACTTGCAATCACTTAATATCCACTTAAGACCAACAAAATCTTTCTCACTTCATAATTCATACTATCATTCATCATGTTACTCCAGTTAACACATCCCCTCAAAATGCCAAATGCAGAACAATATAATGGCAGCTGTTCAAAAGCGCGGCCACCGATGCTTGGACCAGGAAATATTCTCGAGTTGGCGAAACGCGTTTTCTACGATACCTTGACACGAAAACGAATGGTGAATATCTAAGGAAGTGCATCTTTGACGGCCCATATATGCCAATGAACGTACTCATTGCAGCAGTTGAAGCAGCAGAGAACATTCTACCAGTAGCTGCACATGAAGAAGTAGAAGAAAAATACACAACTGACAGCAGAGAAACAAAGTTACTTTCAAGCTGAAAAGGAAGCTATTTTCCCTTGATTCTGACTATGAATTGGGATGAAATTTACTCCACATTGATGCATGTAACACAGCAAAGGAATGAGGACAAGCCATTGAAAGGCACAAACAAGGGGAAATCGTTGACCGTACAAGATGTAAAGACCAATCTATTCTGGAATTTGGTAATTACTTCTCGAGATGGAGAATCCATGAGTCTTATTACTCCGTTTTATAAAACGATGAATGAGTTGACAAGGAAACATACTTGCGAGTTTCAACCAAATGCCAAAGTGAATGTTTAATTTCTTCAACAACCTTCCACCAGAATGGTCAAGAATTTGTGACGGGTTGTCAACAGAGACAGAAAAAGACACGGTCTCATAACAACAATCAGTTTTGACGTTTCTGAAGCAGTTTCAAAACGAAGTTAATGATATCCGATCAGAGAGATTAGCCAAATGCAAAATATCCATAGCACTTCTTGCTGCTGCTGGTAACCATCTTCAGAATAACTACTAATCGGAACCAAAACATCAAAGATCGAGTGCACCATCATAACATGCAATCTTCTTCCAAACTACCAAGTGCTCTACCACCAGACACAAAGGCAAAGAGATTGCCAAACAGTTTACCCTTGCCCATTTCCCCCCTTTCCTCAAATCTGAGTTGTGATCCGTTTCTGAGGAAACATGATCAGAACAGCTCGTAGGGAATAAGGATATGCCAAAAGACTTGCACTGTAAAAAAAACACCTTGCTAAGTACTTCAAGACCTGTAACAAACCTACCAACAACAACCTTTCGAGACTTCTTTAAACTCCAGGGAACAAGGACTGAAGAATACCACAACAAGTTATAACAATGGAACAAATCAGTCAGAGTCAGTTTGGGAATCAAAGGACGATACAAGTTGCTGGGGCCTAAAGTGGTAAACAGTAGCAGCTGGTAGTGCAAAAGACTGGGTATACAGTGCTTTAAAACTGCAAGGGATTTGGACACTAAAGCCAGGGAATGCAGGAAGCCAAAGCGGGTTAAAAACTAACGCGTACGCACCCCACAAGGAAGAAGATGATGATGTGCAAACAATGAACAAGGTGTTCCCCACTTTCAAGCTGAGCAAGCTGATTCGCTAGAAGAGCACGGATGTATAGATTGATGAACAGAATTGGAAGCACATATACAGTTACATGGCAAAGATTCCAGGAGGACTCACCTGCGGAATCAGTCTACTGATACTCCATTTGGAACAGGACAAAACAAGAATGAAAAGATGTGTGTGCCAATGTAGAGACGACATTCTGACAAACCTGAACCATTAAAGACACATATGTTTTGGAGAAGGATGATAGCAATGTCATCCTGATTCACAAATATATGCACTAATGATAATCAGGTTGATCATAAATTGCGGCTGAATGTGTTTATGAGCGTGCTGCTCATTGCCAATTATTGCAAAACTTGACTCGTGAAACATAGGAAAACAAAACGATTTTAAAGCAATTAAAGAAAGCAAACGCATCATTAACTCAAGAACTGAAGGAGTGCAAAACTAACCTTGATGAGTCTAGTAGGGCTCTGGGGGAGGCTACTAGCAGTCGGGATAGTTCTCTGATTGCACTTCAGACCAAACAGAACTGAGCTTGAGAAGTACAAACGCCCTTAATACCTAACGAGTGATTATAAAAATATACTTCAAACAAAGTTAAATGAAAGTCTAGGACTATAACTCTTAAGACATTGACATAAAAGAGGGTTTAAAAACTAAAACCCTATGGAAAATTTCAGTTGTCAATCCAGAAACACGATTAAGCTAGACAAAAAGAGTTTCTGTTAACTAGGTCACAATTTAAGGTAACTCAAAAGAGAAAAGTAAGGTTATTTCGGATTTAAAGGTTAAGGAAGGAAAATACATTGACACGATGATTGAAATGGACAAACAAATAAAGTTTTTAAATGAAATTCTTTATAAACGCAATCAGTCAATTCAGACCATTCACATGTTGGCACCCAAATGCGCAACGTATTGCATGGTAATCAAACTTTGCGCCTAATCCAAAGTACCCCAATAAAGCTCAATCTGATAACCTCGTTTGTATGAGATCCCATAGATACTTCTATCCTGCAAACACATAGTTGCCCCCGATGGGAAAGAGACAGTGACTCTTGAAAAAGAGAGTAGATCAAAATTGGATAAAGACAAAGTGAAACCATATAAATACACATATCAAACATTCTTTATGAAACTTCAAACCACCATCCAAAGCCTAACTTGATCATGGAACGCGCTAAAAGAAGTTAGGAAGACCATGTGAAAAAAACGTTTGTAGGACAAAGCCAAACAATGCTAAAAACGTTGATTTCTACCCATGTTCTAAATCCATTTAGTAAAAGTAGACTACTTAATAATAAAATGACAACAACTTTCAATCATTTTGAGAACATTTGTCAACAAACTAGGTCTAATCTACTAGTAGCGCATTTCCCTAACCCAACTGCTAAGGATATGGAATTTTGATCAAAATCTTATTAAAGCCTCTCAACAAAACTATACTAGACAGTCTAGTTTTATTCATGAACTAAAAAGAGAAATGAATGACGATTTAGGAGTACGTTAATTTCCTTGAAAAGGAGCTTGTCATACTTGAATCAAAAGTCTGATTTTTCAAACATATATGATTCTACTTCTCGAGATGTGTGTCTAAAGATGTTACATGTTCATATTTGCATGTATATGTCTCATTTAAATGCTAAACAGAATACAATGCATGTATCTTCATAAAGTCAAAGAAATGAGAATGTCTTGCCACAAAACATTCGAACAAACTGAATCTGTTAACAAAGAAGTTCATAATAATTTGTATAAAAAGTTTTTCTAAACTTGAAAAACACTTCGAATTCATCTGAACTTTCTTTACAACATTGTAAAGAACAGATGAAAAACAACCCAGTTTGCAAAGAAAATGCTTCAAATGTATTTCGAAAAGAACGTGAACAATATCATGAAATACAAGATTTGAAAGCTCAAATGCTAGACAAGAACATGGTGATAAATGAGTTAAAGAAACTCATTCTGGTAACAAAAGGAAAGGTCTTGGAAACTCAGTTTGATAAACCATATGTTGTTAGACAACCAAATGCTCAACGGATTCCAAAACCATCAGTTTTAGGAAAACCGACTCCTTTTTCAAATTCTCCTGAAATGAGAAGTTTTTCTATCAAAATAGACGGTTACTAAAACTGAATGTTCCGGATGGTTTATTTAAACCAGTCACTCAACAGAGTTTGCCTCAGAAAAGAAACCAAGCGGTTCGAAACACAAATGTGCTTAAACCAGGAATGTTTAGAATTGCCTCCACCACAGCACAAAACAGAACACCACAGTTGCCTCATGCTTCTAGGAATACTAATCCTCACATGTCTAAATCTTCAGGAGTAATTCACACTACTAGTGTTTACGACCAACAGCTTAAGAGCTATAAAAGTGAAGAAAAGGTCGTGCCAAACATTAGTCACAGTGAAAGTTTCAATAGAAGGCAGTAGAAAGACCATCATAGATTTTTCGTATTTCTAAGAAAATAAACAAATTTGTACTTGCGTGTAATGACAGTCAAACACCAGAACTTCGAATGCGAATGCTGTTTTGTTGCAAGAATGTGAACCATGTGTGTTTAATCTAATCATGAAGCTTGTGTATTCCTCGATACTTGAAGACTTGAATGCTAAACTAAAAAGCCTCATGCGTGCCTATTAGTGCTAGTAAAACCCAAGAGAAAAGCTAACAAATCTTTCAACACCCCATAAGAAAACAGTTGCATCAGATACACTATTTAGAATCCAAGAGATACTATAAAGGAGTTGATGAGAATACAAATCAGGAATGTAAATTGGTGGATAACTAAGAGTATCCATCAGAGTTATACATGGACAACAAAAGCCACTTAGGACCAAAAAGATATGGATGCCTATGATTTAGGAAAGATGATAATCAACAAGTATTAGTCCCACAATAACATTGTCACTAGGATAACTAATATCTTGAAGATATCAATTCCTTAGATCCAATTGTTCCTTATTCCATCGTCGCTCTAATTCTCTTGCAAGATGTACAACTCATCCTATTCATTGTTGACTCTGGATGCACAAAGCACATGATGGGCAATCTCAAGCTTTTGTGTAATTTTGTGGAGAAATTTATGGGTACTGTTCATTTTGGAAATGATCAGTTTGCTCCTATTCTTGGTTATGGTGATCTAATTCAAGGAAATGTGATGATCAAACGGGTTTATTACGTCGAAGGCCTCAATCACAATCTTTTCTCGGTTGGTCAATTCTGTGATGCCGATTTGGAGGTTGCTTTCAGGAAATCTACTTGTTTTGTGAGAGATCTTCAGGGAAACGATTTACTAACTGGTAATCGTGGATCGATCTCTACACAATATCTCTTCAAGAAACAATCATCAACTCCATCTGTTTTCATGCTAAAGCATTCACCAACTCAAGCATGGTTACTGGCATCGGAAGGCTTTCTTATCTTACCTTCGATTACAACACCTTACTCTCAAAGAAAGATATTGTGACAGGCTTACCTAAGTTGAAATATGTCAAGGATTAACTCTTGTTTGTTTTTTTTTGGTCTGTAAATGAGTAAAGCAAAAAGAAGTTCATTCAAGACAAAAGCAGTTGCTAGTTCACAAGTGAAGGCTGAATTTGCTTCACATGGACTTGTTGGTCCAATGCGTGTTTGCAATCATAATGGAAGAAGTTATTTCTGGTGATTGTTGATGAACTATCAAGATCACTTGGACTCCTTTTTCTATGATCCAAGGATGAAAACACCAGAAGTTCTCAAAGACTTTCTCACGAAGATTCAACGCATCTTCCAAGCTCAAGTTATACTGTCCGTACTGACAGGAGGCAGGAATACTTTAACCATACACTCTATGCCTATTTCAAAGAAGAAGGCATTGAACTCCAAACTTACCACTCCTCGAACACTTTGAAGCTAACTGAACAGAAACGGCGTTGTCCGAAAGACGGAACCAAACTCTTGTTTGAGGCTGCTCGTACGATGCTTCCAAGCTTCTAAGCTTCCATTAACATTTTGGGACTGAGCAGTTGTCAACGGCATGCTAAACTCAAACAGATCAATCTCATATCCACTCATGGAAAGACGGCATATCACAACATCAATGACAGGAAACCTTCAAATAAAACATCTTCACATCTTTGGTTGCATTTTGCAACATAACAAGAATGGAAAATTGGATAAGAATGAAAGAAAAAGGGGATCCAAGTGTCATGGTGGGTATATTCAATCCAGTCGAAGGGATATCTGTGTTTTACAACAAGAGAACACGCTTAATAGTGAGTCCATTCAAATCAAGTTTGATGAAATCCAAGAAATGATGTCCTGATCACAACCAGTTTCAGACCTCACACCACAACGACAAGAGATAGTCTTTTGAAAATGTCTCTCAGGCCTCGTTCCTCGGCATCAACACTTTCCTTGATCATTCAGCGAATAGCAGCTTGAGTCATAGGTGCAGACTTTGGAGGCATGATTCTGTCACGTCACACAGAAAATAATCTGGTAAGCATTCATAACATGATACTCTCATAACATGATATAATGACAAATCAACCACAACAACAGCCACACAACATCAAGTAGTAATCAAAAGATAGTCATTTATTTTTCATCACAAAGAGTTAATACATAGTTGCATTGTTTCATGAAATGATACAAATCGTTACAACCAATGATACAAGTTCTACCAACTAAGGACTCAGTTTAGTGATTACACAACAAAAGAAACTACAATTGAAACTAAACTACTACAAATCAAGAGGAGATCCTTGCGGCTTAGACAAAGGACTCTTCTTATCTTCAATCAGAACATCAATAGCTTCATTCGGTCTTTCTTCAAACACATATCCCCTACGAATCATCTCTTGATAGTCGAACCCTAGTCCAATAGAGATCTCTCTCAACTCGTTCAGTCTGAATACGAAGGAATGTGTTGCTCAACCTTGCTTCTTCAAGTTCCTTCTTTAGTTTCTTACACTCAGCTTATTCTTCAACATTCTCGAGCTTCTCAACTAACTTTTCCATTGATTGTGTTCCTAGTTCCATCTAGAAACGCCACTTCATTACCCAAATCCAATAATTATCCTTTGCTCTCCTTCTTCTGAACAATGCATGCGCCGTCTCAGCGACAACACAATCGCTATCGAACAAAATTGACCATGTTCGACCAAAAGAGAAAGTCATATCCTGTCTCATAAAGCCAGGTAAGGCAATCTATCACCATCCTCTCGAGGAATAGCGGCAGTAGACGATTCACCTACCTCATAGACACTAACAGGAACAGTCTCATCCTCATGCTCAATCGGATTCTCAACCTCAATCTCATCATTAGGTTTAGACTCAGAAGCATGCAGCGGAGGATTAAGAGGATCCACCTCTTCGTAAGGATATGTCATCTCCGGCTCATTCTCATCTTCCTCAGTTCCGATCTCCATATCATCTTCATCTTCTTGAGGATCTTCTTTTTCCTCAAATTCGTCTTCTTTTGGGTCTTCGTCTTCATCTTCAAGAAAGGTTTAGGAACCAATCTAGGAGCAATTCATCATGTTGATTCGGCTCAACAACAGGTACATCATGTTCATGATCGGGAGGAATCACATTCACATGATGATTAGAAATTTTAATATATACTTCTACTTAAATAGTGTATCACTTTTTATATTATCGAAACAATATTATCAAAATAACAGTTCGCATAAAGCGCAACAAACAAAAATTACGATTCTACGACATTCTCGATCCGCATCTATATCTTAGTTTTAATTTCAAAACATACATAATGATTAGGTTATATATAATCACATGACATTTTATGCCATACAACACATGCACAAATTGCACCACTTAATACTTATATATGCATCCAACACAATGCATAAATATCATTACTTAATCAATCAAACTATAATAAATACATATATATACTTAACGTAACATTTTAATAAAGGGTTACCTTACAATGTAACCAATGGAAACGAGAGTACGATGTGCGTGTAGTGAAGCGTCATAGTTTAGTTTTTCAAAAGACTCAGACTAGTTCCTTACAATCTTAGACTCTTAACATTACTTTGATATCTAAAATGACTACAATCCGAGTTTTGAAAACAACCTAGTTCTCTACAACTGAAGCTCTTGATACCAATCTGTAACACCCGCCCCAAAGGGCATCGGATTGCGCAGCGGAAATTAGCAATTTGGTGTTACTAAATAGCATCCGTCACCAAGATAATAGAAAATGACTTCAAAAACAGATGTTTACCAAACGTTGTTCCATAAATATTCAAAGTTAAAAGGGCGTTTAGGTCCCACAGAATCGTAACCACTGCCTATTACAAACCATGAAAAACATTTTGTTTTCAAATAAAAGACATTGTTTTAGACACAACATAAGATATTGTTTTTGAAAGACCAAAACATACAAGAAGTCTTTCCATAAAGTCCATCACCACACGCACGAACCCTTCCTCCACGCCATGTTGCCTTAGCCTGATTACTAGGATAAAACAATGTTTAAACGTCAACATACAAAGTTGAGTGGAAATCATAGAGTTTTATTAATCAATACGTTAAAAATATTTGAACACATTATAGTTCTCGGGGAGAAAAAACAAAGCAACAAAATGCCAATGTAAGCAACATCTTTTATTTCACGCAATAAGCTCATGAACCGAACGTTACAAACATTTGTACTTTTTATGCTAAAAAGGGTGCCCCCAAACTAGGTATTATTGTCATATACCTACTAATTTCTAATAACAAAATGTTCGTTTGACAGGGTGGTCACAAGGATTCAAACCCCGGACAGGGTTGTCAAACCCAATAGATCTATTTAATGCATTAGCGTTTACCTCACAAACAGGTAATTAACGGTTCATGAAATAAGGGACTTCGCAATAGAAAACTTATGCGGAAAACAATCTAATCAATGGGATCCAGCATACCATAAAATAAATATGTGTTCGGATTATAAAACACACATGCATCCCCCTTGCGGGTTTAAAAAATCATTTTTAAAAAGGAATTTAATGCGAGGCTATGACTCACCTTAAGCAAATATCCAAATTAATCAATCAATATCAACAACGCAATAAACTGTACGTACTACAACACTGCGACATATAAAGTACATATTATATAGCGCGCAAGTGACTAAAAGTATAAAACATATCATAATAAATATATCACTATTACACTATTATATCACAATCATATACTAGAATACCAGTGACGACGAAAAAAATTTCGCTTTGACTTACTTAACAAATATCACAACGATTTTCAATAAAGTTTTCTTATTTTTAGAAAAACTTTGTTGAAAGTAAAGATAATATAACCCAAACTTATAGTTTCATCTTAGTTTAACTAACATTAAGAATCCTTTGAATGTTATAAACTATATTCAAAAGTATACGCAAGTTTGACTTTCAAAAGTCAAACTTCGTAGTTGACTTTTTACCCAAAAATAACCAAATCTTGACTCGGCCGTAAAATCTTTGTTTTTAGGAGTTACAAGGCCTAAATTATATCAAAACGAACCTTAGAACATCCTTTATCATATTGAAAAGCCTAAATTAGATTTCAAAAACTTCTCGACACGCTATGGTCAAGTCAAAACTTTTCTAGTCAACCACCAAAGTCATACCAAAAACTCATTTTTACAAATACAACCATTTCCAACATGTTTATCTAGCTAAAAACTATACTAAAACTTCTAAAATATGTTCATCTTTAAATACTTTCAAACCCATTTTGCACTTGAATCAACTAGCTAATTTTTTACCATGTAATAACTCATGCTAATTAATCAACAAATAACACGTAAACATCAGAAGCTAGCAACATGACTTGTACTTTGTTTCCCCATGACACCAAAATCGTACGGACGAACACAAGACCAAAACCAAAACCAAACCTTTTCAAACCAAACCACTTCAATATAACAACAATCTATCAACTAGAAACACTTTCTTATACACCAAATCAATAGAAATTGACTAAAACCCTAACTTCTTAAATACTCATTGCATGTAAGGTTTTCTTAGTGGGATTTGTAGAGGATTAAACAAGGATTAATATGGTATAAACGGATTTAATTGCATGTAAGTAACACATTTTTTATGGTGATTTTATGTTGGTGTTGTTGGTTCGAACGGCAAGGGAGGGGGGAGAGACAAGAGAAAGCAAATTTTTGGCATAAAAGAATTATAGTGATATGTATGCCTATTTATAGAATTAGACTTTGATCAATTGGCAATTTTAACCCTCCTTTCATAAGTCCTTGCAAGTTTAATACAAAATGGTTATATTTTTGTTACTTAGCCGACCAAACACGGGTAACATCACGTTAGTAAATATTTTAAATCCGTCCCACTAAATATAGTTTAAAACCTTTAATAAAATGTTAAACCTCGTAAATCACGACCTTTAAACACAGTTTTTACAAAAACTCGGGGAAACGATGAAAAATACAAAATTAACATATTTACGCTCTCAGAGCAATAAAATAAATTTTTTTGACTTTATTAAATGCTAAAAACAAATAGAAACTAAATCACGGAATGAAATTCACCAATAAATGGAAATTCTCATCAATCACATATAGCATAACGACTATAATTATTTACGTAATTAAAAATAACTATCTTAGGCTAGGGATAGACGTTGACCTGAAACTCAGGTTGTTACAAGACGTCAACTTACTACCGATGCCTTATGGTGCTACTTTCATGCTTTCTTAACCAAAGAAGAACCGAAGAATTGTAAAGAAGCCATGCTCTAATCTAGCTGGATTGAAGCCATGCAAGAGGAGATTCATGAGTTTGAGCGGCTTGAAGTATGGGAATTAGTACCACAACCAGACAAAGTTATGATCATAAGCCTAAAGTGGATCTTCAAAGTGAAACTTGATGAATATGATGGGGTTCTGAAAAACAAGGCTCGATTAGTTGCTAAAGGTTATCGTCAGGAAGAGGGAATAGATTTCAAAGAGTTATTTGCACTGTGGCGTATGAAGCCAATTACTTCTTCATTAGCCTTGTTGCTCAACGAAACATGGACAGTTTCCAGATGGAAGTGAAGATAATTTTCTCAATGGAATCTCAAAGTCAAGAATTATAAGTGCAGTCAACCTGGAAGGATTCGTTGATGCAGACCATCTTACACATGTTTTTCGTCTAAAAAAGGCATTGTATGGATTGAAATAAGCGTCAAGGGCTTGGTACGACTTGCTATCTAAGTTCCTGCTATCTCAACAATTCGTCAAAGGTGCAGTTGATTCGACTCTGTTCAGGAGAGTACATTATATTGGTACAAATCTATGTTGACGACATTATTTTTGCCTCCACGAATCCTAGTTTCTGTGATAAATTTGCAAATCAAATAAGTAAACGTTTTAAAATGCCGATGATGGGAAAAATATCATTTTTCTTAGGATTACAAATTTCACAAAGTCCCAGAGGCATTTTCATAAATCAATCTAAATATGCTCTTGAGATGCTTAAGAAATATGGTTTAGACCTATGTGACCCAGTTGACATTCCCATGGTGGAAAGGTTAAAACTGGACGAGGATCCAAAAGGGACTCTAGTTGACCCAACTCGATATCGAGGTATGGTCGGATCCCTAATGTACCTCACAGCCAGTCGCCCTGACCTATTGTTTGATGTCTGCATGTGTGCCCGGTACCAGGCAAAGCCTATCGAAAAGCACTTAACTGTGGTTAAACGGGTCTTTTGGTATCTCAATAAAACCATTAATTTTGGGTCTGTGGTATCCGAAACACCCGGATTTTAACTACTAGGCTTTTGTGATGTTGACCATGCTTGTTGTCAAGATTCAAGGAAAGTACATGGGTACGTGCACATTTTTTAGGTGTAAAGGCTAGCTAGTTGGTAGTCTAATAGAGCAAAAGTGTCCTGCAATATCAACAACTGAAGTTGCAATATATATCCTTTGTCCGGTTGTTGTGCACAAATTCATATGGGGATGCGGTCTCTAGTTAATGACGACGGATTTGATTTACTATAAGATACCTTTGTATGCGGACTCCCAGAGCGTCATTGCCTTATCTGTACAAACAGTGCAAAACTCTAGGTCGAAAGGCATTGCTTGTAAGATTCGATTTTTTCATAGAAACAGATGAAAATGAGATTGTTGAACTCTACTTTGATCTCTTCTTTTCCTAGACTACCTCCTTTGTGGTTGTTGAGAGAGATCAAAGTAGAGTTCAACAATCTCATTTTCAACTTGTTCTTTGATAAAATCGAATCTGACAGCAATGTCTTTCGTCCTAGAGTGTTGCACTGTGTTGTAAGATAAGGCAATGACGCTCTGGGAGTCGCAGTACCAAAGGTATCTTATGTAATCAAATTACGTAGTCAATTAACTTGAGAACCGCATCCATAGGATTTGTGCACAACAACCGGACAAAGAGATATATTCAACTTCAGTTGTTGATAATGCAGTACACTTTTGCTCTTTAGACGACCAACTTGCTAGCTTTTCACCTAAAAAATTGTGCACTACCCGATGTACTTTTCCTTGAATCTTACAAACATGCATGGTCAACATCTACAAAAGCCGTTAGATTAAATCCGGTGTGTTTCGGATACCACAGACCCATATTAATGGTTTATTTGAGATACCAAAAGACCCGTTTAACCACAGTTAAGTGCTTTTCGATAGGCTTTGCCTGGTACCGGGCACACATGCAGACATCAAACAATAGGTCAGGGCGACTGGCTGTGAGGTACATTAGGGGATCGACCTTCACATCGATATCGGAGTTGGGTCCATATAGAGTCCCTTTTGGATCCTCGTCCAGTTTTAAACTACCTTTCCACCATGGGAATGTCAACTGGGTCACATAGGTCTAAACCATATTTCTTAAGCATCTCAAGAGCATATTTAGATTGATTTATGAAAATGCCTCTGGGACTTTGTGAAATTTGTAATCCTAGAAAATGATCAATTTCCATCATCGGCCTTTTTAAATCGTTTACTATATTTGATTGCAAATTTATCAACAGAAACTAGGATTCGTGGGAGCAAAAATAATGTCGTCAACATGATTTGTGTACCAATTAATGTACTCTCCTTCCTTTCCCATGTGAATCAGAGATCGAATCACTGCCCTTTTACGACATTGTGAGATAGCGGAAACTTAGATAGCAAGTCGGACAAAGCCCGTGACGTCTTATTTTCAAATCCCATACAATTCCTTTTTTAGACGAATAAACACTATGTCAGATGGTCTTGCATCAACGAATCCTTCAGTGGTTGACTTCACTTGATAATTCTTCTTTGAGAATTGCCATTGAGAAAATTATTTCTTTCAGTCCAATCTGAATACTGTCATGTTCGTGTGAGCTACATAGGCGATGAATGAAGTGATGGCTTCAATACGCGCAACGGTGCAAATGATCTTTGAATCGATCCCCTTCCCGACGATAACTTTAGTAATAATCGAGCCTTGTTTTTCAGATGAACCCCTTCATCATTCATCATGTTTCACTTTGAAGATCAATTTAGGCTTATGATCATAACTTTGTTGGGTCGTGGTACTAATTCCATACTTCAAGCCGCTAAACTCATGAAGCTCACCCCTTCTTCTTGTAATGGCTTCAATCCAGCTAGATTTGAGCGTGGATTCTTTATAATTCTTCGTTCTTCTTTGACTAAGAATGCATGAAAGTAATACACCATAAGGCATCGGTAGGTAAGTTAACGTCGTGTTACAAACCCGAGTTTCAGGTCAACGTCTATCCTTAGCCTAAGGTAGTTATTTTTAATTACGTAAAAATTATAGTCGTTATGCTATATGTGGTTGATGAGAATTTCCATTTATTAAGTGAATTTCATTCCGTGATCTAGTTTCTATTTTGTATTTAGCCATTTAATAAAAGTCATAATAAATTTATTTTATTTGACCAAGGAGCGTAAATATGTTGATTTTGAATTTTTCGTCGTTTCCTGAGTTTTTGTAAAAAAAGGTGTTTAAAGGTCGTGATTAACGAGGATTAACATTTTATTACAAGGTTTTAAAATATATTTAGTGGGACGGATTTGTTATATTTATTACTAACGTGATGTTACCCGTGTTTGGTAGGCTAAGTAACGAAAATATAACCATTTTGTATTAAACTTGCAAGGACTTATGAAATGAGGGGTTAAAATTTCCAATTGATCAAACTTTTATTCTATAAATAGGACATACATATCACTTATAATTCTTTTAGCCAAAAATTTGCTTTCTCTTGTCTCTCCCCCCTCCTTGCCGTTCGACAACAACAACACTACATAAAATCACCATCAAAAATTTGTTACTTACATGCATTTAATCCGTTTTATACCATAATTAATCTTGTTTGATCTATAAACATCCCACTAGAAAATCACCTTACATGCAATGAGTATTTAGGAAGTTTGGGTTTTGGTCAATTTCTAGTGGTTTGGTGTTTAAGAAAGTGTTTCTAGCTGATAGATTATTGTTATATTGAAGTCGTTTGGTTTGAAAAGTTTGTTTGGTTTAGTCTTTGTGTTCGTCCGTATGATTTGGTCAAGGGGGAAACAAAGTCAAGTCTTGTTCTAGCTTTGTGAGTGTTTACTTGTTATTTGTTGATTAATTAGATGGTTATTACATGTATGTAATTGTAGCTAGTTAATTCAAGTGCAAAATGGGTTTGAAAGTATTTCAAGTATGAACATATGTTCGATGGCTTTAGTACATGTTTTTAGGCTAGTTAAACATGTTGGAATGGTTGGATTTTGGTAAAAATGAGTTTTGGTATGACTTTGTGTTGACTAGAAAGTTTGACTTGATCATAGCGTGTCGAGAAATTTTTGAAATCTAAATTAGGCTTTTGAATATGATAAATGATGTTCTAAGGTTCGATTTGATATAATTTAGGCCTTGTAACTCCTAAAAACAAAGATTTTACGGCGAGTCAAGATTGGTTATTTTTGGGTGAAAACGTCAATTAAAGTTTGACTTTTGAAAGTCAAACTTGCGTATACTTTTGAATATAGTTTATAACAATCAAAGGATTCGTAATTTTAGTTAAACTAAGATGAAACTATAAGTTTAGGTTATATTATCTTTACTTTCAACAAGTTTTCTAAAAATAGAAACTTTATTAAAAACGTTGTGATATTGTTAAGTAAGTCAAAGCAAAATGTTTTGCGTCGCACTTGGAGATTCTAGTATATGATTGTATACTATTGTATAGTGATATAATAGATATATGATTTGTTATACTTTTAGTCACGTGAAGCTATTGTATGTACTTTATATGTGCGGGTTGAGTCGAAAGTTATTGCGCTGTTGATTTATTGATTAATTTGGATTAGTTTGTTAGGAGAGTTCATAGCATCGCATTAAATTCTTTTAAATGTTTTGAAACCCGCCATGGGGGATGCATGTTTGTTTTATAAATCGACACACATATGATTTTTATGGTATGCTGGACCGTTTATGAGATTGTTTAAGCATAGTTGCTATTGTCGAGTCCCCATTATTTCTGTGCGAACCGTTAATTACCTGTTTGTGAGTTAAACGCTAATGCATAATTGATCTATTGGTTTGGACAACCCTGTCGGGTTTGAATCTTATGACCACCCTGTACAAACCGAATACATTTGGTTATTAGACTTAGTAGGTATTGACATTAATACCTTGTTAGGGGCACCCTTTTAGCATATAATATATCCATTTTGTTTTGTTAACGTTCGGTGTCATGAGCTTATTGCGTGAAAAAAAGAAGTTGTTATACATTGCATTTGTTGCTTTGTTTTACCTAGAAAAACTAATAATGTGTTCAAATATTTTATACTAATTGATTAATTTAAACTCTATGACATTTCCACTCAACCTTTGTTGTTGACGTTTTTAAAACATGTTTTTTCCTAGGTATCAAGGATGAAGGCAACGTTGGCGTGGAGGTGTCGTTGCGTGTGGTGATGGGACTTTATGGAAAGGACTTCTTGTATGTTTTGGTCTTTCAAAAAACAATATCTTTATGCTGTGTCTAAACAATGTCTTTTATTTGAAAACAAAATGTTTTTCATGGTTTGTAATAGGCAGTGGTTACGATTCTGTGGGACCTAAACGCCCTTTTAACTTTGAATATTTATGGAACACATGTTTGGTAAACATCTTATTTGAGTCGTTTTCTATTATCTTGGTGACGGATGCTATTTAGTAACACCAAATTGCTAATTTCCGCTGCGCAATCCGATGCCCTTTGGGCGGTGTTTCCAGATGGTATCAAGAGCTTCAGTTGTAGAGAACTAGGTTGTTTTCAAAACTCGGATTGTAGTCATTTTAGATATCAAAGTAATGTTAAGAGTCTAAGATTGTAAGGAACTAGTCTGAGTCTTTTGAAAAACCTAAACTATGACGCTTCTACACGCACGTCGATACTCCTCGTTTCCATTGGTTACATGTAAGGTACCTTTATTAATTGTTACGTGTAAGTATATTTATGTATGTATTATATGTGTGATTGGTTAAGTATGGATATTTATGCATGTGCTGGATGCATAAAGTATTAGGTATGGGTGCATTTTTGCATGTGTTGTATCCTTAAAATGTCATGTGATTATATGATAACTACCATTATATATGTTTGAAATATAAACTAAGTATATGCGGATCGTGAATGTGTGAATCGTAAATTTATGTTTGTTAGCGCTTTGCGAATGTTATTTTGATAATAGTGTTCCGATAATAATAATAAGTGATACACTATTAAGTATGTTTATATGATTTTTCTAATCATCCATGGGAATGTGTTTTCCTCCCGATCATGATCATGATGTACCGTTGTGGAGCCGAACACCATGATGATGATCCTAGTTGTCCTGAAACCTTTCTTGGAAGATGAAGACGAAGGGACCCTCAAAAGAAGTAATTTGAGGAAAATGAAGACTCTCAAGAAGATGAAGATGATATGGACGTTCGGTACTGAGAAGATGAGAATGAGTCGGAGTTAACATATCCTTACGAAGAGGTGGATCCTCTTAATCCTTCGCCGCCTGCTTCTGAGTCTGAACCTGATAATGAGATTGAGGTTGAGAATCCAATTGAGCATGAGGATGAGACTGTTCTTATTAGTGTCTATGAGGTAGGTGAATCATCTACTGCCGCTATTCCTCGAGAGGATGGTGATAGATTGCTACATGGCTTCATGAGACGGGATATTGACTCTCTTTTTGGTTGAATGGTCAATTTTTCGAGATGATTGTGTGGTCGCGAGACGACGCATGCATTGGTCGAGAAGAAAGGAGAGGTAAAGGATAATTTTGGATTTGGGTAATGAAGTGCGTTCTAGTATGGAACAAGGAACTACAGCAATGGAAAAGTTAGTTGAGAAGCTCGAGAATGTTGAAGAAAAAGCTGAGTGTAAGAAACTAAAGAAGGAACTTGAAAAAGCAAGGTGAGCAACACATTCCTTCGTATGCAGAATGAACGAGTTAAGAGAGATCTCTATTGGACTAGAGTTCGAGCTCATGATTTCTATCAAAAGATGATTCGTAGGAGATTTGTGTTTGAAGAAAGACCGAATGAAGCTATTTATGTTCTGATTGAAGATGAGAAGAGTCCTTTGCTGCCGCAAGGATCTCCTCCTGATATGTAGTAGTTTAGTTTCAAATGTAGTTTCTTTTGTTGTGTAATCACTAAATTGAGTCCTCAGTTAGTAGAACTAGTACTATTGGTTGTAACGATTTGTATCATTTCATGAAACAATGCAACTATGTATTAAAACCTCCTTATATATATATTTTATTTTTTTATTTATTATTAATTAACTAATTATTTGTATTACCTTAATTTTCTACAAAAACCTAAGCTTATTTAGGCATACCTTTTTGCATAAACGCACTTTACTAAACCTTTAAAAATAAATAACTTTTCATTTTTATAAAACCTAACTTTCCAAAAATAGAAATTTCATTTCTTTCTTATTCTTACCACTAAAGCCTGTTCATACTTAATTTTACTAACACATAAATACGTATACGTAAAAATACTTACACGATAAATCACTAAAACACTTAAACCACAAAAATTATTTCCTTGTCACCAAAAGTAAATGAAACGAATTTAACCAATCTCACCACCATTCCAATCTCATTGAGATGATCACACTCAATAGATTGACTACCAATTTCCCATATAATCCACATAAACGCATATAAACACATATTAACACAAATAACACATAACCCATACATTGAAACAAATACATAAGTCAACACTAATAGTTTGACTAACCTGCTCAACTCATGGTTGTCACATTTGGAGACTGTGAACCAAATGCCTTGGACTGAGATGAAGCAACTAATGACTGCTGAGTTTTACCTGATAGAAGAGATATAAGAGCACGAGTTATGGAACTTGAAGATTAAGGAGTATGACATTGTTGCTTATACTCAGAGGTTTAATGAGCTTACATTGATGTGCCCGAGAATGGTAGAGCCCGAAAGAGTGAAGGTTGATGCTTATATTCCAGGTTTAACGGATAACATCAAGGGTGAAGTGACATCGTCTAAGCATGCTGATTTGAATGAAGTTGTACGTATGGCTCATAAGTTGACGTAGCAGAGGTCGCAAGCTAGGAATGAAAGAATTTTAGAAGGTAAGAAGCGAAAGTGGGAAAACCTTCAAGGTGGAAATAGTTGTGGTAAGAGTAATCAAAAGGATAACTCTCATAAGACTTTGCAGTATAACCAAAAGCAAGGAAATGCACGAGCCATGGTTACCGCTCCTACTGATGGAAAGCTTCCTTTGTATGAACATTGTTTTACTTGCCATGTTGGTCAGTGTACGATTAAATAACACAAGTGGTTGGACATAAAGCAAGGTATTATAGGGAGAAGAGTGTTGCTACGGGTGCTAACGCTCAGCCTATTTGGACTTGTTATGATTGTGGTGAGCAAGGTCATACTAGGAACCGATGTCCGAAGAAGGTGAAGCAAGAAGAAGTTGGAGAAGTTCATGGTCGAGCTTATGCTATTAAGGACGCTGAGCCAAGAGGTCCGAACGTGGTGGGGGTTCTAGTAAGTTTATGCTAAATAAACGCATGCTTTATTTTATTTGATTTGGGTTCTGTTAGGAGGTTTGTTGAACCACTAGATTTTAGTTTCATTTGCTCCGATATCAAACTAAAAAAAGGAGGAGGATAGTTATCGAATTAGTGTTACTGACGGAAGGGTTAGTTGTACGGACACTGTTTTGAAGGTTGCATTGTGTTAGTGAACCCATATATCAAAATCGATCTTATGCCAATTGAGCTTGGTACGTTTGATGTCATCATCGTTATGGATTGGCTTGTCAAGCACGATGCCATTATGGGAATAAAACGCTGATAGTTGAAGGTGACAAAGGTGGATCTCAACTGAAGGTTATTTCGTGTATTAAGGCCCGTAAGTACGTTGAGCAAGGTTGTCATTTTGTTTTTAGCACACGTTACGAAAAAGAAATCGAAGGAGAAACGAATGGAAGATGTGATTGTAATTCGTGACTTTCCTAAGGTGTTTCCTAAGGAGCTGCCAGGACTACCACCACTGAGGCAAGTAGAGTTTCGAATTGATTTAGTACCGGGGGCCGCACCTGTTGAGCGTGCATCGTATAGATTTGCACCGTATAGATTGACATCGTCTGAAATGAAAGAGTTGTCGGTACAATTGCAAGAGTTGTTGTAGAAAGGATTTATTCGCCCGAGTTCATCACCGTAGGGAGCACCGGTGTTGTTTGTGAAAAAGAAAGATGGATCTTTCAGGATGTGTATAGCTTATCGTGGGTTGAACAAGTTGACTATCAAGAATCGTTATCCTCTTCTGAGAATTGATGATTTATTTGATCAGTTGCAAGGTTTGAGCATGTATTATAAGATCGATCTGTGATCAGGGTATCACAAGTTACACATTAGAGAGGAAGACATTCCGATTACTGCATTTAGAACTCGGTATGGTTACTTTGAGTTCCAAGTAATGCTGTTTGGATTGACTGATGTGCCTGCTGTGTTTATGGACTTGATGAACCGAGTATGCAAGCCATATCTTGATAAGTTCGTCATAGTGTTCATCGATGATATTTTGGTTTATTCCAAGGACGAAGAAGAGAATGGAAAGCATTTGAAGATTATTCTGGAGCTGCTGAAGAAAGAGAGATTGTACGCCAAGTTTTCAAAGTGTGATTTTTAGCTAGATTCGGTACAATTTCTGGGTTATGTGATCGATCATAGTGGTGTTCATGTTGATCCTGCCAAGATTGAAGCCATTAAGGGTTGGGCTGCACTAACAACGCCAACGAAGGTGAGGCAATTTCTTAGATTAGATGGGTATTATCGGAGGTTTATCGAAGGATTTTATTTGATTTCTAAGCCACTGATTAAGCTAACTCAGAAAAATAAGAAATATGAGTGGGGAAAAGAAGAAGAAGAAGCTTTTCAAACGTTGAAGCAGAAGTTGTGTAGTGCACCGATCTTAGCATTGCCCGAAAGAACGGAAGATTTCATGGTGTATTGTGACGCATCTCTTAAAGGTTATGGAGCCGTGTTGATGCAAAGAGAGAAAGTGATAGCGTATGCTTCTAGACAATTAAAGGTCCATGAAGAGAATTACACTACTCATGATTTGGAGTTAGGAGCCATTGTTTTCGCTCTTAGATTATGGAGACATTATTTGAATGGGACGAAGTGTGTGGTTTTCACCGATCACAAGAGCCTACAATATATCTTGAATCAGAAAGATTTGAAGTTGAGACAACGAAGGTGGATTGAGTCGTTGAGTGATTATGATTATGAAATTCAGTATCATCCTGGAAAAGCAAATGTGGTAGCTGACGCCTTAAGTCGGAAGGGAAGGGATAAGCCATTGCATGTTCGAGCTTTGATGATGACTGTTCACAATGAAAAGAAAGAATGTAAAAGCAAAAAATTTAGGGAGATTGATTAAGCCGATATTTGAATTTCGCCCTGATGGAGCACGTTACTTTGGGAATCGTGTTTGGTTGGCGCAATTTGGTGGATTGAGAGAATTAGGCATGAGTCGTATAAGTCCAAGTATTCTATCCATCTGAGATCGGATAAGATGTATCAAGATTTGAAGTTGCTATATTGGTGGCTGAATATGAAAGCAGATATTGCCACATATGTTAGTAAATGTTTGACTTGTGCGAAAGTTAAGGCCGAGCATCAGAAACCGTCTGGGTTGCTGCAACAACCTGAGATTCCTGTTTGTTAGTGGGAAAGAATTACTATGGATTTTGTGAGTGGACTTCCTAGAACGTCGAGTGGGTATGATACTATTTGGGTTATTATCGACCTACTGACCAAATCAGCTCATTTCCTGCCCATAAAGAAAACAGATAATATGAAGAAACTTACGCGACTGTATTTGAAGGAAATAGGTGTGT
>BQNB010071313.1:0-32811 GCA_026074375.1 Tanacetum coccineum | reverse complement strand
AAGTAAACAAGTGAAGCTTCGAGCTTTTGTAAACATTTTGTTAAATCCAATGTATCAGTTTTAAAACGACTTTTAATTGTCGTTCAATATATATCTTGTGCTAGTGATCTGAGAAGCAACACGCCTCGAACCCTTATTCCGCTGTGACCCAATTTGGGGGTGTTACAGTGAAGATGGTGAAATTACACCGAGGTTTATGTTATGAAAAAAATGGAAAAAATAGACAATGCATCAAAAAAGAGAAGGATGTTTTATAGTCGGTTCGCTAAACTTAAACCGGTGAAATTCTTGGAAGGATCGATTATTCGTGGATAAAAGTCAACGACGTATAGTTTTGTATTAAGTGGCTGATATCACCACTTTTGTAAAACTATGTTTGGGATTAAGGGAAGTTGACCGTTATGGGAATGCCAACTTAGGTTGTCTTTGTCATCTCTATGATCGAGGCATTTGTATATATTTTGAGTCTTTGTCATGGAACAGTCGGGAGAAAAGTTACTAGCAACTACCTTATTTGTTCAAAGCTTAATCTATTTGTTTTGTGAATTTTATTTAACAACCATTTACTTCCCATTCCTAGCAATTAACCTTTGGTTTTACTCAAACAAGGTTGGAATGAGTCATACATGTCTATTCTGTCGTTACGGCCATGTATGCGTGATTTAGCCGCCTTGTTGGTTTTTGACTTTTGGTGAAAACTAGAAGGTCCCTACCCTATATCATTCTTCATCCTAACCTTTGGTTAAGCTCGAATGAAGATATGTTCGAACACACATGTCTATTCCGTCATTACGACCGTGTATGTGTGCTTCAGTTGCCTTGTTGGGGCAGTACTATCGGTGAAAGACTGTTAGAATGATTAACCCTTAGCCTTTAATAAAACCCAATTTACCTTTTGACCTGTTTCTCCTTAGCTTTGGTGGTGGAGATGTGTATCTTTGCCAAGCTTATGATACGTAGCTAATCACGACGGCACAATTGAGCGTACCACTTAAATGTTACACCCTAGATTAGTTGAGTTATTTGAGTGATTTCATTTCCATATTTCGTGAGGTGCTTGGTTATGTACAGGTGATTAGAACAAAAGAAGTGCTTAAACGGAAAAATTCTTGACTTCGGTTAGGATACATTTTCAATATAATCTAGAGTCTACTTGAGGACAAGTAGGATTCAAGTGGGGGGATATTTGATGACACCAAATAACGTCATATTTATACCATCATTTATCCCAAATAAGTTAACCACTTTTGTATAATTATTGCAAGAATGTGTACTTAGTTATTTAAAAGTGTTATTTGCAGTAATCGAGGAGTGATTTGTGAAGAAATGCTAAAAGGGGCATATTTTGGAGCTAAAACGAATACATTTGAACATTACCACATTCTGACCAATACGCCGTAACCAGGAAAAGAGATACGATGTATCAGCGCCAAGTCTTTACAAAAAAACGCGTATCCACAATTCCGAATACGGCGTATACACCATCTGCCCTATGTCATATCCATGAAGATAACTGTTCAGAGATACGAAAATATTATATTTTGGGAATGTATATTATACTAATCTTAAATTTTGTGCGCACTCCAATGGATACACCTTAATACGCCGTATTGGCCCAGCCCAATACGGCATATCTAGCATTTTTTAGAGATTATAAATAGAAGACTCAAAAGTGAGTTTTCAGTGTGCAATATCCTATTCCTTATACCATACTCATAAAAGATGAATTTCTGAAAGAAAAGAAGAGCCACCAAGGTCAAGCATCGATCACGAATCCATAGAAGACATCGTGTAATTTTAACCCCCTTAATCGTTCAATTTTAATTGTTTGATTATACTTGTTTAATTACAATGATTGTAGGCTAATACCCTCGGGTATTTGCCATCTTAAATAAAAGTTCAATGTTTGGTTTGTTTTAAAAATCGATTTCTTAATTAATTGTTGATTTTTTAATTATGTTTATCACCTAATACTTGTCTATGTGCTTGAATATGCGACCTATCATTCAACTGGGTCTAGTGATACCTAAAAAGTAATCTAGATACTGGGATAGCTCTCCATATCGTGTTTTATATTACTGGACCAATAGGATCACAAATAACATTCTACCTTTACCTTTGAATTATGAGGTTAGTTGGACTGGTAGGTGACTGTAATGTTTCAGCAATCATGTTCTTAATTAATTGGTAAAGTCTCGAATAATAGACTACCAGTATATAAAACACCACCAAACAATAAGTGGGTAAAGTACCGATGGGCTAGGGTTTTAACAGGATCACCACTGCTTTGTTTCCATAAGATAGATTATAATTAAACTAAAGGATGCTTTATGCGGATGCATTAATTATGACAGGATTAATCGTGTCTTGTTCTTAGGATGATGTCCCGCCTAAGTCTTAAGAATGATATGCCACTTCGAGATAATTAAATCATTGCACTAAAACAAACAAACCAACCCTGAACTGGATTTAATATGGCTAATACAGTTTTCTATCATTTGGCTTGTACTGCTTTTCTATCTTCTGATTTTCTTATTTTGCATTTATTATGTATTGAATTGATATTTGTTACCACTAAACCTGTGCCAGTCTCTCAGGCTAAAACCCCCCATATCTGTTAGAAGCGTATATAGCATAGGTTTAACAAGTAATTAGAATTAACATAACTAGAGTAATTAAACTACTGATAGATTATAAGGTTAACAACCTCGCTTTTAGTGTTCAACACCCTACTTACCATGAAACTCCACCCGATCAGGTACACTGCCTGTTAAAGTGTTGTTTTAGGATAAGTCGGCTAAATATAAATGTAAAACTTAGTAATTAATAAATTGACCCTACACGACAGCACATCAAAGCCCTTATGTTTCATGTTTTTCAAAGGGTGGTGTTCAGGGACATGTTTAAAAGTATTTCATTATACTTTCATAACATCCTTATCACTTCCTGAGTCACACTTCTTTTAAACTCCCTTTGTAACATCAAGAAGTTGATTTCATCAACAGATAACGAAAACCAGAAAAAGTTATCCTCTAGAGTCGGCCCCACTCATGAAGTTAGCTCCTCTAGTTTCAGGAACTCATGTTCATGGATTCCTTAGGTCCACGATCACTCTTAGGTTTTACAGACACCAAGAGGGTTTCAAATATTCCTCAGGTTCAGAGAATCAGGTTTGCTCTTATGTTTAGGGACTTTCGGTTTAAAAGTCACACTTGGTTTAAGGATATGTTCACATTCAGTAATTCCATATCACTACCCTATTCTTAAAACACAAAGAATAAGATAAAGCTAATTTTTTTAGTCTACCATCATGAGACTCCACTGGTGAACCACCGCCAAGAGGGCTATAATGGTTTCTTGGGGTTTTTGTCGATCTTTGTTTAGATTGAAGGTTAGGGTCTGACAATCTTCTTAGATTGGGCTGGGTTATTATTTTGGTGTGGGTTTTTTTGTTTGGTTATTCTTATCAGAATCTGGGTTATGAGGGTGTGACGTGTTTTCGGCAGTGTACTCATCGAAGTTGTATGGTCACCAGAGCTGTATGGTGGTGGATTTTTTTTTATGGTTTATAATTTATGTTTTGTTATTCCGATGAGGGGATCTAGGTTTTGGTATAAAGGTCATCGAAATTTTGTTTAGATGGGTGCTTTGTTAATAACCGCTACTATCATGGTTGAGTAGCTGTCACCGGAATGGTGTAACATTTCTTAATTTTAGGTCATTTTACGACTCCTATTATTAGTCACTATTTATTTTAGTTCGATACGCGTTTACTTTTAATTTTACTTTTGAGCTAAATCGCGTAGACTAGAAATAACCATTTAATGTAAACGGTCATCAAATAAATTAAGGTTTACATCAACTGAGTAGTAAATAATTATTAAGAAGATAATTATGTACTTTGCGTATTTTATTTTTATTGGTCAAGTAAAAGGGTTACGTTTTGCAATAAAATACATTTGGACACACCCCGGAAATACTTAGACTTACCTAAACTCAAACCAATACCCACTTTTAAACCCTAAACACAAAGATTAATCAATTATTGTGTTAAAAACCCATGTTGGCCGATTATGGGCAAATGAGACCCCAAAACTAATTGTCACGTGTGCTAAATCAACTAGAAATCTTCCTAAGTACATGTACATTTTAAGGTAATTAAAACTTGTACTAGTATAACCTTAACAAGATCTCAAGCCTTGTCTCTCTTGGATTTTACATGTCACATACATATATACATACCTAGAAATCTCTTAATGATCCTAAAGTACATGTACATCTCATGGTTAATTAAGGTTAGTACTTAGAGTCTCCTACTAAGCTATTACATATTGGTTAATGACTCTTGGTGCTCTCTTTTTCCCTTGGATACCCGGTTACAAACTAAGCACATACACAAACCATAAGATTTCCAAATCTTAAGTGATCTTGTACAAATATTGATTAATTAAAGCATGTACTTAGTTGTTTTAACAAAACAATGTGTTGCTAACTAGAAACCACAAAACCATCAAGGATAGGATCGGTTTGGTTAGTTTTAGGACTAGGAATATGTAACTAGACATTTTGTCTATAAATATTCACTTAGTCTCGCCATTTACACCCTTACAAAACACAAACACTCAAACATTTACTCCTTTCTTGCTTCGAACCTTAAACCACAACCATACACTCCTATTTGTCACGTTTGAGAACACGACAAAAGCTAAGGGTTTATACAAGAGTGTACAAAGGAGATACAAGTTAAGGGTTAGCTCACCACACGTCTACAATTCATAACCAAGACGCTAGGACCTTTGTAAGTCATATACAAATGCATAACATTTGTATTATGCGTATTCTTTTCTTGTTAACTAGCTTATAGGTCAAGTATATGTATATATAGTGTACTAGCTTGAGAACACGCATGATAAATGCAAAATGGATGTGTTATGCGCATTATGAATTCGTTTAATTACTTGTGTGGTGATTAAAAATATAAAGAAAATGTGTAACGTATTTAGTAGCAAATAAGGTTTTGAAAACCGTTAGTTTTGAGAGAAACCACACGTAAACTTTAGTTGTAAACGTGACAAACTTTCTTGGGAATGTGTATGCAAGGATAACGAACACTTGCATGTAAGAACGAAATGTATGAATGTGTTAAACACACGACATATAGCTAGGGAAAATGATTTCGAATCATACGTGTTACTAGAAGAGTATCAGGTCACTATGGGCCTTTCGTAATCCAAGCAAGCCCACAGATTGGGTCCAACAGCCCAATGGTGGACAGTAGCTTATTTTTAAGCTCGTCTGAGCTTATTAGTTGGATTAGGAGGCTTATTGAACTTCTAGGATAACAAGAATGCATGGATTAAAACTCCTAATGGGCCTAATCAGTCTAAATGGCCACGAACAACCTAAAACTAGCCCCAACAGGCCACGACCCATAAGCATTCGGCTTATAAGTAAGCTCTACAAGCTTACCAAGGTGCTAGGAGTGCCTATTAGTTCGCATGGGCCCTAAAATACTTTAGAATAGCAACCCGTACCCTCAATGGGCTTACTAGCCCATTAACGAGCCCTATACGAGCCATAAGGTCACAATAAGCTCATTGGAGCTTATTTATAAGCCGAGACAGTTTTTACAACTTATTTGAACTTAACAAAACATAATGCCACTGGTTAGAACTTAATTTGAGTTAAAATGTGATTTTTACAAATTAAGGGACTAAAAGTGTCAATTTGCAAACTATAGGGTTAAAACTGTCATTTACTGATTTTAATAAGTATAGGGGCTGTTTTCAAACATTCTAAAAGTTAAGGGGCTGATGTGAAACTAAAAGGGCCTAAAGAGAAACTTTGTATAGTTAGAGGACTAGAAGTGAAATTGTTGAAACTTAAGGGTTTAAAAATATAAATGTTATATATTTTATAAACTTAGGGACTGTTTGGTAATTTTAAGAAACTTAAGGGTGTTTCGTAAACAAAGGTGATTCTATAAATACCTAACGAACCGAGTGAGTCACAATATATTCGGATATTAATCGATTGTAACCACGACTTAATAAATAAAAATATTTATTAACAACGTTATACGATTTCCAAGAGACATCGAAATTACAAATACAATAATCATGTGCACCACCACACAAGTGATAACAGTATATATATATATATATAAACTAGCAAATTGTTGTAGTTTATACATTGAGTCTTTAGCCTAAACTTGTAGACTAAGACTGGCCGTATTTACTTAGGTATTTGACGGTGTGATTCATACTTGGATATCTAATATCATTTCAGAGGACTATTTACTAAGGTGAGTTCATAGCCCCATGTTTTACAATTTCTTAAATGATTTACATCTTTGGGGTGAGAACATGCTTGTTTTACAAATTGGACGCAAGTGTACATTTTATACAATGATTACGTGTTTGCCTAAGTAGCGATAACCCACTGAGCCCTTTATCATGAACTATCAATTACTGGATTATGAGCGCGAATGTTATAGATAGATCTATTTGGGATTGACAATCCCCGTTCGGGTGATTAGCTATCACCAGGAACGAACGTATACCATGTCGGATTTGGGATGTTGTGGGTTAAAACATCATTCACGGGCATTCATTGGCAATATATTGCATTCATACACTCGCTGGCAAATATATTTGCATTCACATATGTCGAGCTTCAGTGTCATGAGCTTAGGAAAATGTAATTACCTTTTTATGATGTTTGTGGCATTGTTCTAATCATGACACTTGGAAATCTAGCGGTCCAACTAATGATTGTACATAAACCTATGAAATTCACCAACTTTATGTTTACGTTTGTTGTTCAGGTCAATAAGGGCACGAGTGCGATGATACATTGGAAGTCAATAATGAAGAGACAACACTATAAGATTGGGTCTTATTACATTTTTGGGGGAAAATTGTTATTAACCAGAATCTTTATTTATATAGTTAGAACCATTTGACGCCATGGCTATGATAACAAACAAGTATTTGTTAAACCAATGTATCTATTCAAACGACACATTTAGTAGTCGTTCTCAGATCTGTGGCTATTGATCCAAAAGTAACGCCCTCGAAACATTCCGCTGCGTGCTCAGATTTGAGGGTGTTACAGATTGGTATCAGAGCCAAGGTTATAGAGAACCAGGTCAAAAGTTTTGTCTGGACTATAACCATTTTCAAAACTGTTTTCACAAATGGGATTTGCGAGGGACATACATGCATTACTTGTTTACATCTAGCGCATATATGCTTACATGACATGCATTGCTTTAGCATTAGTAGGGTACTAAGTGCTTACCTAATTGATATACGTGTATATAAATGATATTACGTATATTACTATAAGATCTTTATTATTAAAGCCTTACAGGCATATCATACCGATCTTTCCTATAAGTAATACTTATATAAGTAATTTTACTTTTTGCAGTAATCATGTCTTGTGCGACATCTGCTGTCACCTACACTTCCGTCTACACCGACTCTGAGCTCGGCAGAGCCTTCTGGGGAGCCGATGATGAGGAGGTATCTGAGAGAGGCATTCCACGGGTCATCGTACTAGGATACGACGGACTCCCGCTACAGCCAGTAGCCCTACCATTACTAGATTACATACCAGGCACAGAGAACCCACAGACACCGCTAGTTCCTCAAGACGAGGATGAGCATGAGTTTCTGGCTGAGGAGCAGCCATTACCCGGACATATTACCGAGTCGGATCCCGAGGAGGATCCAGAGATCCAGAGGAGTACGAGGAAAATGATGAGACATAAGAGGATGGTCCGGATTGACTATCCTATGGACGTGGAGATGAAGGAGATGATGGGACGGCAATGTCATCTAGGGATGACACCGATGATAAGGATGGGGTATGATAGGACGAGAGGAGGAGGAGAGGAGAGCACTTACTTCCGCGACCCTGCTATTGTTGTAACCTGTGATGAGCCTGTTTTCCCACTGAGGGAACAAAGCCTGTTATACCACCACCCTCACATTGACATTACAGTGGGCTAGGATTACCGTTCTCCCATGACTTCCATATCCCTTCCAACCAGTAGCAGAGGTTGAGAGAACTTCTGACAATTGACTACTCCATCACCATCAACCACCTATTTCACTATCACCACCACTCTGCAAGGGAGCGCCTGCTAGGTGCACGGCCCCCAACTCAAATTCACACACCATTCCGCACCATCATCTGGTGTCTATCCCAAATCCAAACACTCAGGAAAACAAAACATCCCCCTCAGGCTCTCATTATGCAGTCACTGGCCAGCATACCATTACCTTCACTATACCACCACTACCCCCATCTCTATATTACCTCTACCCGTTGACGAGTAAGGATTGACATCCCCGAGTCTGAGCAGCCTCTCCGCAAGAGGTTGTATCTTTCCACTATAGGCTCCAGATACGAGATCGAAGAGAGTTCTACTGCTAGACCTACCAGAGGTCGAGGGATAGATTATGGATTCGTTAGCAGGGTAGATGCTGAAGAGAGGCAACAGGGATAGAGATGTTGGTACAGATTTTAGGGATACTTGGGTAGATCCGGCAGAGGCAGTTCCTAAGGTAGCACCTATGACCGTGGGAGAGGTCAATACTAGGGTTACAGAGCTTGCTGAGCTCCATGAGCATGATACACAGGACTTGTATGCCTTACTAGAGGATGCTCAGGATAGTAGGTCCTCAATATATCACAACGATTCAATATGGACTCGCAGCAGGTCAGATTTACGTATAGGGGGATAGGATTGACGCTCCAGGAGACATGATGATGGCGAAGGAGGAGCCACTATGCTTTCCCGAAGGCTTGGGCTCACTAGATAATTGATCAAGCGACTCATCAGGAGCTTCAGACCCAACGTGGATCATGTGTATGCCCATGAACCATCTATCTCTAGGCACACAGACACAGCTACCGCTGCAGAGTACTCTCATTCAACACATCATAGGTACATGAGACTCGCTTTCAGATGCAGCATGCTGAGTTAGCAGCACTTCGAGAGACTGATCGTAGGCGTCAGGACCAGATGGTAGAGACTCTCCGAGTCATCAGAGATATGAGGCGAGAGATGAGCGACATGCAGGCCGAGTTGTTAGCACTGCGAGAGCAGCAGAGAGAGCTAGACAGCCAGCACCAGATGCTAGAGTTCCAGATCACCAGGATGCTTCTAGGGACAGGGCCCGACAGTCTCATCTAGTGAATTTATGTTAATTATGTTATTTTATCTTGCTAGGTCATTATACAAGCATGTTAAGTATTATGGGTTTTCCCCGCTAACATAGCCTTAGATCTTTTGTATTGTATTATGTGTACTCTGACTTCATGTAAAATTTTCAAAGTTATGAATGAAATGGATGTGTTGTGTTGTACTATATACTTCTCTTGTGTTGATATCTCATCTGTACATTATTATATTCCGTCATATAACCTTATGTTTTGTCTTTTGTGATCTAGACAAATCATAGCACCTACGACCAAAGGAGGACCAAATACCGCTGTTAACAACAGCAACCAAAACAACATGACTCCAGAATCCATCCAAGCAATGATCGACCAAGCTCTTTTGCAAAACTTCACCAATGGAGATGGAAGCCACAGTTCTCACGAGGATAATCAAAGGAACGTGCAAACTACGTGCCCTTGTTTTTACGCTGACTTCATGAAGTGTCAACCTTTAAACTTCAAGGGAACTAAAGGCGTGGTCGGTTTGACTCGATGGATTGAGAAGATGGAGTCAGTTTTCAATATCAGTGGTTATGCTATTGAGAATCAAGTAAAGTTTGCCACCTGCACTCTGTTAGGTGTTGCTTTGACTTGGTGAAATGGTCAGATAAGAACCTTAGGTCCTGAGGCATATGCAATGATTTGGGAAGTACTCAAGAAAAAGATGACAGACAAGTATTGTCCGCATGGTGAAATCAAGAAATTAGAAATTGAGCCGTGGAACCTAAAAGTCAAGGGGAACGATGTTACAGCATACACTGAACATTTCCAAGAACTAACCCTGATATGTACCAAGTTTGTTGCCAATGAAACCGAGAAGGTTGACAAGTACATCAGTGGACTTCCTGACAACATTTATGGGAACGTCAAGTATGCCAGACCCAAGACGTTAGATGAGACTATTAAGTTGGCCAATGACTTGATGGATCAAAAACTTCGCACCTACACAGAAAGGCAGTCTGACAATAAAAGGAAGGCTGATGATTCATCCAAGAACAACCATGGTCACCAGCAACAACCCTTCAAGAGGCAGAATGTCGCCAAGGTCTACAATATAAGGACAGGCGAAAGGAAGCCTTATGGGGGATCTTTGCCCAAATGAACCAAGTACCATCTTTACCACAATGGCCCGTGCACCTAGAAATGCCACAAGTGCAACAAATTAGGGCATTTTGCTCGCGATTACAGGAATACTGGTAATACAAATGTTGCTAATACTCAGAAGGGCAATGGGGCAGCTCCCAAGGAAAATGGTTGTTTTGAGTGTGGAGCACCAGGGCATTTCAAGAGAGATTATCATAAGTTGAAGAATAAGGATGGAGGAAATGGGAATGCACAAGGCTGGGTTTATGAAGTTGGGAATGCAAAAAAGAGAGGAAATGCATCGGGAAACCCTGATACAAATGTCGTCACGGGTACGTTCCTCTTAAATAACCACTATGCATCTATCTTATTCGACACTGGTGCCGATAGAAGCTTTATATCCACTGCATTTAGTCCCTTGATTAACATCGCCCCAACTCTATTAGAAAATTGTTATGATGTTGAATTAGCTGATGAGAAATTAGTCGGGATAGACACTATTATACGAGGCTGCACTTTAAATTTCTTAGACCATCCATTCAACATAGATCTAATGCCTGTAGAACTGGGTAGTTTCGATGTCATTATCGGTATGGACTGGTTAAGAAGATGTCACGCCGTGATCGTGTGTGATGAGAAACTTGTTCAAATTCCCTATGGGAATGAAACTTTGACTTTTTGTGGCAACAAAAGTAGCAACGGGAGAGAATCCCGGTTGACAGTTATCTCATGTTCAAAAGTTCAAGAGTACATGGCAAAAGGATACCAGGTCTTTTTGGCGCAGATATCTGCCAAGAAAGAGGAGGACAAGTCAGAAGGAAAACAAATAAAGGACGTACCAATCGTCCGAGATTTTCCTGAAGTATTTTCCGAGGACTTGCCAGGTCTTCCTCCGACTCGACTAGTGGAATTCCAAATCGACTTAATTCCAGGAGCCGCACCCGTAGCTCGAGCACCGTATCGATTGGCTCCATACGAAATGAAGGAATTATCAGAACAATTACAAGAGCTTTCCGACAAAGGATTCATAAGGCATAGTTCCTCACCTTAGGGAGCCCCGATCTTATTCTTCAAAAAGAAGGATGGGTCATACAAGATGTGCATCGACTACCGTGAGTTGAATAAACTGACAGTAAAGAATCGCTATCCACTCCCGAGGATCAACGATTTATTTGATCAACTTTAGGGATCCAGTATTCATTTGAAGATAGATCTAAGATCATGATATCAACAACTTAGAGTACGAGAGCAAGACATTCCAAAGACGGCATTCCGAACTCGGTATGGTCATTACGAGTTTCATGTTATGCCATTCGGACTGACAAACGCACCTGTGGTATTCATGGACCTCATGAACCGAGTGTGCAAGCCTTACTTGGATAAGTTCGTAATTATCTTTATTGATGACATACTGATTTATTCAAAGGACGAGAAAGAGCACGAAGAACATCTTAAGGCAATTTTATAATTACTTAAGAAGGAGCAGTTGTATGCTAAGTTTTCAAAATGTGAATTTTGGATCCCGAAGGTACAATTTCTCGGACACGTCATTGATAGCAGAGGCATACATGTGGATCCAGCTAAGATAGAATCTATCAAAGATTGGGCATCTCCTAAGACACCAATGTAGATCCGCTAATTTTTAGGTCTTGCTGGTTACTATCGAAGGTTCATCAAATGATTTTCGAAGATTGCTAAGTCAATGACGAAACTTACTCAGAAAGGAATCAAGTTCGACTGGGGTGAAAAGGAAGAGAATGCTTTTCAGTTAATAAAGCAGAAGTTGTGTAGTGCACCAATTCTGGCTTTACCTGAAGGGATCGAAGACTTTGTGGTCTATTGTGATGCGTCACACAAAGGTTTAGGTGCTATATTGATGCAAAGAGAGAAGGTGATTGCTTATGCTTCTCGACAACTAAAAGTTCACGAGAAGAACTACACCACTCATGATTTAGAACTTGGATCGGTGGTATTTGCTCTAAAAATATGGAGACACTATCTTTATGGAACCAGATGCACCGTGTTCACCGACCATAAAACTACAACACATTCTCGATCAAAAGGAGCTTTACCATGAGGCAATGCCGATGGCTAGAGTTGTTAATTGATTACGATAGCGACAATTCGTTATCATCTATGGGGGGAATCAAATTAGTGGCCCGAAGCTTGAGATCGTAAGGAACGGATTGAACCATTATGGGTTCGAGCCTTAGTTATGACAATTGACTTGGATCTTCCCAAACGAATATTAGAAGCTCAGATCGAAGCCCAGAAACCAGAGAATCTCGTAAATGAAGACGTAGGCGGTATAATCAGAAGGGATATACCCAAGGAAAGATTAGAGCCACATGCCGATAGAACACTATGTTTACACGGCAGGAGTTGGTTACCTTCCTATGGAGACTTAAGATTCGTGATTATGCACGAATCCTGCAAGTCGAAATATTCTATCCATCCCGGTTCTAAAAAGATGTACCAAGATGTGAAGAAATTGTATTGGTGGCCGAACATGAAAGTTGACATTGCCACGCATGTTAGCAAGTGCTTTAACATAGTGCTGGGTCAAGGCCGAACAAGCACCAAGAACCGTCAGGACTATTAGTACAACCAGCAATACCCGAGTGGAAGTGGGATAATATCATGATGATCTCATATAACCAAACTTCCGTAAGTCGTCACACAGGTTTTGACCAACCATCTGGGTGATTGTGGGTCGACTTACAAAATCTGCTCATTCTTGCCAATAAAAAGGAGAATGGATCCAAGGGATAAGTTGTGACAAAGGTTGTACTTAAACCAGGATAAGTAGCAAGGACACGTGATACCTGCCTCAATTAACTTTGATTCGAGATGGGGAATTCACATCCAATTTCAAGAAAACATTTCAGAAAGCTTTGGTATAGATTAAAAAGCATGAAAGTCATAGTGTATCATCCAAGAAAACATGACGGACCAGATCGAGAGGACAATTGAACCTCTCGAGGACATGCTAACGTGCTTGCGAGGGGATCGTATTTTGGGCAAAGTTAAGTGTGTAACATTTGCCGTGATGTGGCCGATTTTCATACAATAATAGTTATTCACGCTAGCATAAAGGCCGAACCTTAATGAGGCCCAGTATGGTCCGAAAATGTCGATCAACCGGTGTGCTGGGACCGAAGTTGGAGAAGCCCAACTTATTGGTCCAATTAATTTAATCCAATAAACGATTGGAGAACGGAAAAGATCAACCTGATCAAGCAGCGTTATGGCAAGCTGCTCAGATCGACAAAGAGCTTACGCAGATCGAAAAGCGAAAGCCGATGGAGTACAAAGTTGGTGATAGTTTATGCTCAATGTCTCCCCTAGGAAATGGTTTTGTATGATTAGTAAGCGGGCAAGCTGAATCGAGATAAACCGTACGAACCATTATAATGTGATTAGCCAAAATTTGGGAACGTTGCCAACAAGCTGGAACTTCCCCGAGGAGATGAGCATGAGTATCATCATACTTTCCATGTGTCTAATCTGAAGAAATGTTACGCTGACGAACCATTAGTCATGCCGTTGGAAGGAATTCACGTTGACGATAAGCTCTAGTTTGTGGAAGAGCCCATTGAAATCATAGAATGGGAGATCAAACAATTAAAGCGAAGTCCGGAAACCATTGGTTACAGGTTCGATGAACTCAGGAGAGGTCCAGAGAATAACCTGGGAACGTGTAGAACCCTCGTTCAAGAGACCATAAATACCCACCTCGTATTCCACAAACCGGCTACGTCTACCCGCTATACAAGGACTTAAGCCTTTGAGGACAAAGCGCTTTTAACGGGAGGAGACTATAAACATTTCTCAAATTCAGGTCATTATTACTACTCCTATTACCTCGTCACTATTTAATTTATGTCCTGATACGCCTTTAACTGTTTAACATTTTTGACTTTTAAGCTAAATCACGTAGACTAAACTAAACAAACAAATTAATGTAAACGGTCATCAAAGGAAAATAAGGTTTACATCAACCAAGTAAAATAATAAATTATTAAGAAGATAATTATTAACTTTGCGTGTTATTTTATATTTATTGGTCACGTAAAAGGTTTACGTTTCGCAATAAAATACAATCGGGCAACCCACCCCGAAATACCTAGACTTACCTAGACTCAAACCAATACCCACTTTTAAAACCTTAACATAAAAATTTAATGAATTTTGTATACATAACCCACTAGGGGCCGGTTAGGGGTCTAAAACAATTAGGAAATCTTCCTAATGATCTCCAAAGTACTAGTACATCTACTATGCTAATTATACTTTGTCCCTAATGGTCCTTTAGCTAACAATTACCACAATGGTCATTGAACCCCTTTGGGTCATATGTCATCGCCTATACCTGCGGTTAAACACACACACACATAATCATAAATTTTCAATATCTTAAGAAAATCTTATACCAAAATCCACTAATTAAAAACTTATACTTTAGTGTTTTAACATAATACATATATGTAGTTAACTATAAACTACAAAACCCACAATATAGACAATGGCTCAAATTATTTAGGATGGAACTGGGAAAGCTAACTAGCTCATGAGCCTATATAAACACCCTCATGATAACACTTAACCCTCTCCTACAACTCACAAACACTCTCTAAACTAAGAACACTATTATTTCCATCTCATTGTTTCGGTACACCTTAAACCGAGCAAACACAACACAAACCCGACGCCATATTTTACAAAGCAAGGATTCTAAGACTTTAAGGGGTACACGAGCTAAGGAATTGGGTTTATAAGCTTTGGAGCTTAAGTTATACACGTTGGGGGTGTATACGATCCGTGTTTACTTCGTAATCCAAAACCAAGAGCCTTAGGACCCTTGTAAGTCAAACGAAACTCATTTAGACCCATATTTTACTCGTATATATTCATGTCTAGTCAAAAGGGTCACGTTAGTAGGTGAATAATCAACTAACGTGAGCACCATGCATGTTAAATACAAACCATGCGTGTTATACGCATACATATACGTGAACTATCTCTTGTGTGGTGCTAATGCAAATTAAAAAGGTGCTTAAGATGAGCTAGAACTTAAACGTGACATTTAAACTCGTTAATAGAAACTAACATGCAAATTGGTTCACACATACTCGAAGTACATAAAAACTATACATAAACTTCATGTGTAACATGGTGCAATGCGTGGAACCTAACGACCGAAAGACCCTATTAAATGGATGCATGATATCAACGCACCATTAAACGTGCTTACAAACCTAATTGGTTATACTAGGCGTGTTAACAAGGTCCTTAAATACCCCACAATAGATTAGACAAGCCATTGGTGAACACGTATTAGCCCAAACGGGCCATGTTCCATTAAGCATTCATCTTATGAATAAGCTCTACGAGCTTACTAAGGTGCTAGGAGTGCTTATTAGTTTTGCATGGACCCTAAAATACTTTAGAATAGCAACCCATACCCTTAATGGGCTTACTAGCCCACTAACAAGCCCATTCGAGCAAATAAGCTCACAATAAGCTTCGACAGCTATTGTATACTGTAAACAGCCCCCCCCTTTTAAAAAGGACTTAATTAACCAAAGGAAGACTAATGGACCCTAATGGGCCAAGTTGGACCATTTAGAAATCCCTTTGGACCCTTAATAGGCCTAACAGCCCATTAACAAGGGCTTATTAGCTTATTGGGATAAGCTAAACCAAAAACAGACCAAATGAGCTCAATAAGGATAGAAAATAAGTTAGGGATGCCTAATGGACTTGGTTTTCAAATTCAAGTTGAGTTATTAGACTCGCGAGCCCAATAAGCTTTGAAAAAGCGAAAATTAAAGCTCACTCGATCTTATTTCAGGCTTAACCACCTTAAACAAGCTTAATGCAGACATTGTGCTTTTTAAAACTAAATCGGATCCACCTCGTAAAACGGTATTGACCTTAACGGCCCAATAAGGCCCATTAACCCCAAATAACTCGTCTAAGCTTATTTATAAAAGCGAGGCAACTTATACAGCTAAAGAACTTATTGAAACATAATTGCCACTTGTTGAAACTTAAAGGACTTAAAATACGATTTCTTGCAAACTTAAGGGACTAAAAGTGTCAATTTGTAAACTAAGGGTCAAAACTGGCAATAACAAATTTTAAAAGGTATAAGGACTGTTTGAGCACTTTTGGAACATAAGGGGCAGTTTTAAGCATATGAAGACCAAAAGTGTAAAAAGAGATAAAGTTGGAGGACAAAAGTGTAATTACGAACTACATAAAGGGTTTGAAATGAAAATAGTATATATTTCATAAACTAGGGCTGTTTGTAAATTTTATCGAAAACTTAAGGGTATTTTGAAAACGCAACTATTTTTGTAAAACACATACCGAAATCGGAACGAGTATTATCTTATACCATAAATATAACCAGTTAACCCCACGACTAATAAAATGGAAAATTATTAATAAACGTTTAACGTAAACTAGAACTTGCAATCATAAACCTTTCTCAAGAGCCATCAACAACAATTTTCAAATACATTAAACACTAACACCACCACACAAGTGATAACAGTAAAAATATAACTAGCAACTTATATAGTTTATACAATGAGTCTTTAGCCTAAATTTGTAGACAAAGATTGGCCTAATTTACTTAGTATATTAGACGGTGTTGATTCATACTTGGATATCCTAATATAATTTCAGAGGACTATTTACTAAGGTGAGTTCATAGCCCCATGTTTTACAATTTAATTAAATGATTTAAATCTTTTGGGGTGGGAACAAGTTGTTTTATAGTATTCATGTGTGTGCAATTGGACGCAAGGTACATTTATACTATTGATTTTCGTGGTTTCCTAATAGCGATAACCCATAGAGACCCTTTATCCCAAACTCACAATTACTGGATTGTAAGCGCAAAAATATAGTAGAATCTATATGGATTGACATCCCTGATCGGGTGACTAGCTAACACCTACGGGGAAACGAAACGTTATAACAAGTCGGATTTGGATGTTTAATCGGTTAGAACATCATTCATGGCATTATATTGGCAATATTAAATGCATTCATACGATGTCGAGCTTCAGTGTCATTAGCTTAGGATAACTGTAAATAACTTTTTATATGATTAGCATTTGTTGCTTAATCCATACACTTGGAAATCTTCGGTCCTACTATTGATTTACATAAACCTATAAATCGCCACTTTATGATGATGATTTAAGCCTAGATTTTTCTCAGGCCAAAAAGGTAACGGGTCACAGATCATATGAGGTGTCACCTCTTTGGAAAGAGTCATTACTAAAGGATTTGGGCTAATACAATTTGGGAACATGTTGTTATAAAACCGAATCTTTACTTAAATTTCCGAACAATTTGAAGCCATGAGCTATGTAATTGAACAAGCATTTTTGGTAGTCCATTGTATCTTTTAAAAAACGACACGAAATGTGGTCGATTCACTATATCTTGTGCTATGGAATCTAAGTGATGTAACCCCTCCGGATATTCAACATTCCGCTGCTACCCAGATTTGGGGGTGTTACACTTCTTCCACAGCCTCTTTTGAGATCAAATGTAACTTCCTTGAATGATTATACTTCTGGAAATAATGAAGATCCTAAGAACTCTTCAACAATTCCCTAAGAGCTTCCTTCTAAAGAGAACTAGAAATGATAGAGGAGATTGAGATGGAATGAATGATTTTGGGATGATTAGAACCTCCAATTCGTGCTCCTTTTATAGTGGCAGTGAGGGTATCAGTTGCTAAAAATGGGGGAGTGAAAGGTTGCATAATCATTGCAATCATAATGATTTTGGAGTAACTACGGGAGAAGTTCGCCACACAAAGAAATTTGTGCTCCGCACTTGGTCTTATCAATTAATTGCATTAATCTGCTTTCAAGAACGTCGTACTTGGTAGAAGTGCGCCGCACTTCGGCTCATTTCATTAACTCTTCACTTCTAGATCATTCTATTGACGAACGTTAGTGTATTTAACGGAATATCTTTGCACTTTTAGTCCTTTTCGTAATTCTTGGTCCTGAAATAATTATTATACCAACAAACAACCAAACGTGCAATATTTCATGCGTTAACATATATATTTCACACATTTTCGAGGGATATTTTATGTATATTTGGAGCGTTATCAAATCCCCTCATACTTAGCTTATTGCTTGCCATCAAGCAATCAAAGCGAACGTATTTCGTTTTAATAAAACAAATTAATGATCACAAGCATAGATAACGCGACAAAGCAACTCTTGAATTTTTATAGATAAGTTTATTTTCACACACGCTCAGTTTGGTGAAATAGATAGTACACAGAAATCACTCATACGCACAGTCATGAAATGTTCAAATTACCATAGGCTTGTAAAAAAACTAAACTTCATCGACATGGCGTAAGCACCAAGCATTAACATCAAAAGAGGTAATTTATTTGGTGATATTATTATTTTTATATTTGTTGAAAAATGTTTATAATAAAATCATAATCCACCTTATCCGTAAATGCAACAAGATTTCTTTCACTTCACCACTTCTTTTTTTTGATGACTTTGGCTTATTTTGCCTTATTTTACTCTTACTTGGGGAAACTTGCTTTCCCCCATACTTAGAATAAGCACACTACTTCAAAATAACTTAGAAGTTTGCAATCTTCGCACTTCATTATAATAGCGATACCAGCATTTACGCGCTTCAATTCATACGGATAAAATTTCAGATAATTTTAATTAAAAAAGCTTTTTGAAACAAAATTATTGTAACTTAATTTATATTTTTAATCACCTTCTTAATCAGTAAAAATGTTTATAACACGCGAACGGTTCCTACTGCGTCTCGAAAGATTTTCAAGCACAAGTTCATAGAATGAACAAATGCACTGACTGCTATTTTGGGCTTTCGCACCTCTTGCAAGATGGCTTAGCCGACCATTTCTAACGCACATTTCAATTTCTTTTCGCAAGTCAACACAACCATTTGTGTCGTGGCCATGGTCATTATGAAACTCACAGAACCTTGTGTGATCCCTGCGGTGGGCAGGGGCGGACATTCGTGATGAAGGTCGGAGAAAGGACCTTCCTTCCGATGTTACATATATCTCAGCAGGTGATTTTAGTAGAGGCGTAAAAAAGGGTTTGTATGTGTTGGAGCGCTCGCCGAGTCTTCCGTTAGGACGAGTGATATGTCTGTCTCTTGGTCTTCTTGAGGTGTCTCGATAACTTTGGCCGCGTCTGTTGTCAGCCCATCTTGAGTCACGCAACCGGTTCTCTATATTTGCTTCGTCAACTCTTATAAAGTTGTGTGCCTGTGTGAATCAATCTTCCATGGATTTGGGTGGTTGAGCAATCAGGTCCTTGAAGAGCCTTCCTGGGCGTAATTCGCTGATGAACGCTCCTGTCATCATTCTATCTGAGCGATCAGTCATGTGTAGGGTTTCATTCCCAAACCTACTTAGGTAGTCCCTTAGTGATTCGTCTGAGCGTTGTCGGATCCCTAGAATTTCTGCATGAGTTTTTTTGGAACCTTCTCTGTTGTAAGAAGTTTGTCAGAAACTTGTCTCTTAGCTTGTGAAAGCTATTTATACTTCCGGACGGTAGGTTGTCGTACCAAAATCTAGCAGCTCCACATAGGGTAATTGATAAACGTCAAAAGCGTGTCGTAATAATATATATAGTATTTCCCTTTAGATGTAAAAATTACTTGAGGACAAGTAATAATTAATCTTCTGGATGTCGCATCCACGGCGAGAATTGAATTTGAGATTTACGTCGATGTTTTTCGTTTGATGCTTGATTATATTTTGGTTGGTTTTGGTATTAAACTAATTAAAATAATAAACTAAAATAATACTAAATAATAATAAGCAAAGCAAATAGATCTAAGATATATATAAAACGGATATGCTTGTCAAGTGAGGTACTCGGATCTTTAAGTGTGTAAGTAAGTTTCTTATCGATGAATCAACACCCGTCTAAATAATTATCTTCTCACAACGTTGGTTTTTATTGAAAACAATTTTTTTCAAGATATTAATTACTAGATTAATGCTAATTACTCTTAGGGCTTTTGCCCGTTTGAATAACCAAAACACTAATCTAAATAATCCAAAATTATTAATCAATGATCACTTTTTATTTCCACACTTAATTCACCAAACACTACTCACTTAACAAGCATACTAAAACTACTCACTAATTATCATAACTAAACTAACATAAACAAACATAAATGATTAAGCTAAATTATCAAAAAGAAATATAAGACGAATATGTTTGGTAAGTGACATGAAAAGATCCTTAAGTGTGAATTAAAGTTTTTAATGACGAATTACTACCCGTAAAAAGAGGGAGGACAATACAGAAAGAAAACCAGATAAAAGGACGTACAATCATCCAAGATTTTCCTAAAGAATTACCCGAGACTTGCCCAGGTAGCTTCCTCCAGCTCGACCAGTGGAATTCTAAATCAACTTAATTCCAGGAGCCGCACCCGTAGCTCGAGCACCGTATCGATTGGCTCCATCCGAAATGAAGGAATTATCAGAACAATTACAAGAACTTTCTGACAAGGGATTCATAAGGCATAGTTTTCTCCTCCCCTCGGGAGCCTCGGTCTTATTCGTCAAAAAGAAGGATGGGTCATTCAGGATGTGCATCTACTATCGTGAGTTAAATAAACTGACAGTAAAGAATCGTTATCCACTCCGAAGGATCGACGATTTGTTTGATCAACTTCAAGGATCCAATATTTATTCAAAGATAGATCTGAGATCAGGATATCACCAACTTAGAGTACGAGAACAAGACAATTTCAAAGACGCATTTCCGACTTGGTAATGTTACTTAACTAGTTTCCAGTTATGCCATTCGGACTGACAAACGCACTTGCGGTATTCATGGACCTCATGAACCGAGTGTGCAAGCCTTACTTGGATAAGTTGGTAATTGTCTTCATCGATGACATACTTATTTATTCAAAGGATGAGAAAGAGCACGAAGAACATCTTAAGGCAATTTTGGAATTGCTTAAGAAGGAGCAGTTGTAATGCTAAGTAATATCAAATGCGAGTTTTAGATCAATCGAAGGTACAATCCTACGGTCACAGTCATGATACAGAGTCATACATGTAGATTCCAGCCAATATAAGAATCTATCAAAGATTGGTGCGTCTCTAAGACATCCAACAGAAATCCGCTAATCGTTTAGGTCCTTGCTGGTTACTATCGAAGGTTCATCGAATGATTTTCGAAGATTGCTAAGTCAATGACGAAACTTACTCAGAAAGGAATCAAGTTCGACTAGTAATTAAGGAAGAGAACGCTTATCAGTTAATTATAGCAGAAGTGTATGCAAGGTGCAACAATTCTGGCTATACCTTGAGGGGAGCGAAGACAATATGGTCTAGCTGTGATGCGTCACACAATGGTATAGTGAGCTGTACTATGCAGAGGGTGAAGGAGATTGCTATGCTTTCTCGACAACTAAAAGTGTCACGGAGAATAACTACACCACTCTGATTTAGAGCTTGAGGGAAATGGTAGTGTTGCCCTAAAGATATGGAGACACTATCTATACGGAACAGAAGCACCTAGTTCACCTACCAAAAAGCTACAACCCATTCTCGGCATCAGAAAGGGCTTAACCATGAGACAATGCGTTGGCTAGAATTACGAGTGACTCCGATTGTGATATCGTTATCATCCCGGAAAGCAACGTAGTGGCCCCGATGCAATTGAGCGTAAGGAACGGACTGAGCCATTGCAGGTTCGAGCTTAGTTAAGACAATTGGTTCTTGGATCTCCCCAAAAACGAATATTAAAAGCCATCAGATCGACAGCCCAGAAACCTGTAGAAACACAATAATGAAGACTAAGGCGGTATAATCCGAAGGAAAACCCAAGGAAACATTGGAACACGTGCCGATGACACATATGTTTACCACGGCAGGAGTTGGATACCTTGCTATTGGAGACTTAAATATCGTGATTATCATGATCCACAAGTCGAAATATTCTATCCCTCCTCAAGTTCTGAAAAATGTCCAAGAATGTGAAGCAAATTATATTGGTAGGCCAAACATTGAAGTCTGACAATTGCTCCTACGTTAGCAAATGCCTGACATGTGCAAGGGTCAAGGCCGAACATCAAAGGCCATTGGGATTGCTAGTATAACCAGAGATACCCGAGTGGAAGTGGGATAATATCACGATGGATTTTATCACCGAACTTCCTGAGATCGACAAGGTTTCGATAAACACCATCTGGATGATTGTGTATCGACTTTACAAAATCTGCTTACATTCTTAACACTATGGCGAATGGTCCATTATGACAAATTGGCAAGGTTGTAACTTGAAATCAGGGTAGTGGCAATACATGGGATACCAGCCTCAATAATTTGTGATCGTGACGGAAGATTCACTTCAAATTTCTGGAGATCATTTCAGAAAGCTTTGGGTATAGATATTAGTATGAGTACTGCATATCATCCAGAAACTGATGGCCAGAGTGAGAGAACCATTTAAACTCTCGAGGACATGCTACGTGCTTGCGTGATCGATTTTGCAAAGCTGGGTTAATATGCATTTTCCAATGGCCTGAGTTTCATACAACAACTGATTATCCATGCTAGCATAAGGCCGGCCCCCTTAAAAAATGAGGTACTGTATGGGCAAAAATGTCGATCACCGGTATGTTGGGCCTAGGTTGGGGAAGCCCAACTGACTGGTCCAGAATTGATCCAAGAAACAACGGAAAAAGATCGTCCTGACCAAGACAAAGATGCAAGCTGCACAGGATCTACAAAAGAGGCTACGCTGAACGGAAACGAAAGCCAATGGAGTTCAGTAGATTGGGAACAGAGTATAGCTCAAGGTCTCACCTTGGAAATGGTTCATAGAGACTAAATCGGAAATCGGGCAAGCTGAACCCCGAGATAAGTCGGACCTTTCAAGGTTGTTAGTCAAAAGTGGGGAAAGTTGCCTACAAGCTGAACTTCTCAAGAATAAGCAGAGTTCACCATACTTTCCATGTGTCAAATACAGAAGAAATGTTACGCTACGAACCTTTAGTCATGCCGTAAAGAGGTAAATCATGTTGACGATAAGCTCTAGTTTGTGGAAAGACCCGTTGAAATAATGGAACGGAGATCAAACTATGAAGCAAGCCGGATACCTTGGTTAAGGTTTCGCTGAAACTCTAGGCGGGCCCTGAGTTCACCTGGGAACTAAGATTCCGTTCAATACAAAGATAACCCACAACTCTTCACAAACCGGCCCATCGTCATCCACTACATAGGTCTTTAAGGCTTTGAGGACAAAGCTCTTAAACGGGAGGACTGTAACATTTCCATTTTCATGTCAAATTTACGACTCAATAAAAGATCACATATTTATTTTAGTCCGATACGCGTTTACTTTTAATATTTACTTTTAAGCTAAATCGCGTAGACTAAAAATAATCAACGAATGTAAACGGTCATCAAATAAATTGAGGTATGCATCAACCAAGTGATACATAATTATTAAGAAGATAATTATGTACTTTGCGTATTTTATTTTTATTGGTCATGCAAAAGGGTTACGTATCGCAATAAAATACGTTTGAACACACCCCAGACTCAAACCAATACTCGCTTTTAAAAACCTTAACACAAAAATTTAATCAATTTTGTGCATATAACCCACTAGGGGCAGGTTAGGGGTCCAAAACAAGTAGGAAATCTTTCTAATGATCCTTACAAGTACTAGTACTTCCTCTAACTCATTAATACTTGTCCTAATGGTCTCCTATTAGTCATTTACACATTGGTTAAAAACTATTGTGCCTTTTGATTTCCTTTGTACCGCGGATGACTAGGAACCAATACACAAATCCATGAGATTTGCTAGCTAAGCCAAATCTTGTACATCTTGAGAGTAATTAAGAATGGTACTAAGATGGTTTAGTAAAACCATGTGTTAGCAACTAGGAAACTCAAAACCACCTCCTAAGGCACAAATTTGGTTCGGTGTGGGTGGTTTGTGAAACCAAGAGAGCTAACTAGCTTCTCATCCTATAAATAATATTCCCTAGCTCACTTAACACATTTCCAAACTCTTATATACTTTCTTCTCTCATTCGGATCACAAAACACAACCATACACTCCTAATTGTCACATTTAAGAACACGGCACAAGTTAAGGGATAATACAACGAGTGCACAAGGGGTCTACGAGCTAAAGGCTAGCACACACCACGTCTACTTCTCAATCTAAAAGCTATAGGACCCTTGTAAGTCCCTCATGACACTTTGAAATTCATAGTTTAATTGTTGCTTGATTTCTAGACTTGTGTCACGACCCATATAGGGTTCACGCACCTATATATGTACATGTTATACTTGTGTTGTGTAAAGACCTAATTAAAATGCATGTATAAAGATGGATTATGTCAATCTAGGGGCTTAAGTGCCCTATTTATATGAAAAACTTGGACCTAGACGTAAACAATATACCTTATATACAAAATGGGAAGAAAACTATACGTGAACTTTCTTGTAAACATGACATAAAGACTAAGGAAGGTGTAGGCAATCTTATCTAGCATGTTCATGTAGCGAATCGACCGTTTTTTTTTTTTTATTAGTTTTTTTGTGGGTTGGGGGGGGGGGGGGTGGGGGGGGGGGGGGGGGGGGGATTTTTTTTTTTTTTTTTTTTGTTTTTAAAAAAAAGTTGGTGTGTGTGTAAATTGGGTGGGAAATTTACCTATGCATGTAAAATAAGCTCACCTTTGGTATACTAACTCGTTAACGGTGTCTTAAGAGGTACTAGAACACCTAATGGGCCACTAATGGCTTCGTTTAACCCACGCAGCCCACACTCGGGCCCAACAGGCCCAACAGTGGAGACCCTAGCTTATTAATAAACTCTACGAGCTTATTAAGGTGACCTATGAGCTTATTGAAACTTATATAGGCCCTTATACCCTTTAAAAACCAAACAAAACTAAATGGACCTTGGTACTAATTTTCAGTAAATGGTGTGTTTGTGGCCAACAAAGCGGCTAAATAAGGGAGCCCCAATAAAGCTCAAAAATAAGCTCATCCCAACTTTATCATAAGCCAAACAGCTTAAGCAAACTTAAATAAGCCTAACAAATGCATTTGTACTACCAGTAGTAACTAATATGCTACCAGTAGTAATGACTATACTACAAGTAGTAACTATAACATTACCAGTAGTAACCATTATGGTACTAACGCATATACGCAATGACAATAATTATTCTACCAGGAGAAACAATAAGCTTCCAGTGAGAAATGACTATACTACCAGTAGTGAACGTATAACATTACCATTAGTAACCATTATGGTACTACCATTACTAATGACAATACTTATTCTACCCATGATAACTAATATACTACCACTACTAATGACAATATTATTCTACCAGGAGTAACTAATATGCTACCAGTAGTAATGACTATACCTACCAGTAGTAACTATAAAGACCAAAAATTCATTTTCGTAAACTTAAAGGGCTAATTATGTAATTATCAAAACTAAAGGGTTTACAGTGTAAATGTTTATATTTTATAAACCTATGAACTAAAGTGTAATATCTAGAAGCTTAAGGGTATATTTGGAGTGAATCAAAAGTGAATTTAAAATTAAATGCTTAACGAACCAGTCGAATATTAAAATATACAACATAAACGGGGTTTTTTTTTTTTTTTTTTAAATTACGACTTAATAAAGAAGCAGATTTATTAAGAAAGTATATCCGTTTTCCCAAGGGCCATCAAACAATTTCAAATGCATTAAATACGTACACCACCACACAAGTGATAACAGTACACATAACTAGCAAATTTATTGTAGTTTATACATTGAGTCTTTAGCCTAATACTTATATGACATAGACTTGGCCGTATTTACTTAGTATTAGACGTGGATTCATACTTGGATATCTATTATCAATTTCCAGAGGACTATTCACTCAGGTGAGTTCATAGCCCTATGGTTTACAATTATTTAAATGATTTATATCCTTGGGGTGAGAACATGCTTTGTTTTATAAATTGGACGCAAGTGACATTTTATACCATGATTACGTGGTTTTAGCCCGATTTACCATAACCGTTATGTCACATGATTCATGAAACTTTTGAATTTGCATAGAATGTGATTGGGAATTACATTGTGTGGGCTGAATGTTTAATGGATAGATCTATTAGGAATTGACAATCCCGTCGGTGTGACTAGCTATAACAGGGAACGAACGCATACCATGTCGAATTTGGATGTTGAGGGGTTAGCACATTCATGTCATTTGACACTTGTTGGTAAATATATTATTTCCATTCATAAATGTCGGCTTTAGTGTCATGAGCTACGGAAAACGTAATTACTTTTTTATGATGTTTGCATGTTTCCTGAAAACATAACACTTGGAAATCTTTGCCGGTCCTACTATTGATTTACATAAACCTATGAATTCACCACAATATGTTGACGTTTTAAAGCATGTTTTTTCAGTCAATAAGGCACAAGGTGCCGATGATACATTGGAAGTCAATATTAAAGAGTCAACACTTAGAATTTGGGGTCTTATTACAGTTTTGGGAAAATGATATAAAACCAGAATCATTTATTTCTATTTATTGAATAACAATTTAAGCCCATGGCTTATGTAACAAACAAATATTTTGTTAATCCAATGTATCTTTTTTTTCAAACGACACGTTTAGTAGTCGTTCTCAGATCTTGTGCTATTGATCCATAAATGTAACGCCCTCGGACATTCAAACATTCTGCTGCGTGCTCAGATTAAGGTGTTACATTATCTCACCTCTCAGGCTCTTTTCTCCTATGAAAATCGACTTTTATGGTTTAGGTATCGAGAATATGATTTAGCACACTTAAAACTCATTTTTGAGTTTTCTATTTATAGGGTCTGAAAGTCAATTTGATACGGCGTATCCAAGGCATTGGATATGGCGTATTAGGGTTTCTTGGAGTAGGGACCACATTTGATATCTTCCAAAATATTCACATACTATATCTTCGATATGGCATATTGACATCTCTGGATACGGCGTATTGATCTTCTTTCCTTTGTGGTCTTTGGTGAGTGCAGGCACGGATACGCCGTATCTTCCTTGATGGATACGGCGTATTGGTCTTCAGAATAGTAATCTTCAAAATATCTTCATTTAAGCTCCAGAATGCGCGCCTTTTGCTATCTTTCACCAATTACTCCATAATTACTGCAATTCTCAAATATAAACGATTAAGTAACAATTCTTTGCAATAACTATACAAAATGGGTTAATAACATAGGATAAATGATGCTATAAAATAGACGTTATTTGATGTCATCAAATATCCCCCCACTTGAATCCTACTTGTCCTCAAGTAGCCTTTAGAAGTTTATAAAAATGTATCCCTAAGGATATTTTCCGTTAAAGCATTTATTCGATCTATTACAAGTATACAACCAAACACCTCACGAAATAGGAAGATGAAAACACTCAAATCACTCAACTAATCTATGTGGTAACATGTAACTAATTCGCTCAATTGCTTGGTCGTGACGAGTATTCTATCATAAGCTTGTCAAGGATACACATCTCCACTACTAAATCCAAGGAGTAACAAGTTTATAATGGTAAATATGGGTTTTTATATGGAAAGGCATACGGTTGATCATTCTACAATTTTTCACCAGAAGTACCACCCCAACAAGGTAGCTGAAGCACATATACATGGCCGTAACAACGGAATAGACATGTGTGTTCGATCACATCCTCATTGGAATTTAACCAACGATTAAGATGAAGAATGATGTAGGGTAGGAACCTTCTAACTTTCACCAAAATTCATAAACCAACGAGGCAGCTAAGACATGCATACATGGCCGTAACGACGGAATAGACATGCACGCTCGAACAAGTCCTCATTCGCGTAAAACCAGTGGCTAATCATTAGGTGAGAGGGAAGTAAGTTGTTGTTAAATAAAAATCAAGAAACAAATAGATTAAGACTTAAGATACAAGTTGCTAGACACTTTTCCAGACCGTTAACATGATAAAGACACAACTATTTACAACGTCTTGATCATAGATCAAAAACAACAACCTAAGTTGGTGTTCTCGTAACAGTCAACTTCCCAATCATCCCAAAACTTTACATACTCTAAAAGGCAAGTGGCGATATCTACTACTTTGTACAATACTCTACATCGTTGATTTTTAGACGTATCAACAAATAATCGATCCTTCGTGTAATTCCTTCGGTAGTTGCAAAACGATTATCTTCAAACTTTCTTTCTCTTTTTGTATTTTTCTCATTTTTTTGATTTTTTTTTGCAAACTATACTTCAAATCTCGGTGTAGTTTCACCATCTTCACGATCATAATAATTCTGGATAATTCCTTTGGTAGTTCTTTCGTTCTTTGGATTTACCAATAATTGTGACGGTAGTAAAATCACATGAGTTTTGACTACTAATATACATTCTCATTTGCTATGTGCAAATTTTCAACCGCACTAAAGATAGAAAATGACACAAGACTCGGGAAATACAAACTTTACACTTTAAGCAACTAGCAACTGTAAATTAAACTTAATCTAACAAGGTAGGTTAAGGTGTAAGGGTATAACGAAACAAATAGTTGGTGTAATTCCTAAAGGATTGGCTCTATGGGTTTTTCTAATGGATCATCACTCTAAAGATGAGAGTGGAAAAGGGTTTAAACTGGAGGTTAACTAACCGGTGTAGTTAGTTAATAAGCAACATGTAAAGGCGATTTGGGTGTAATCATAAGATTTACCAATTTAAACAAGTTACTCCAATTAAATCCATAATATTCATCACTGTGGTCTCGAGTGATATACCAAGCCATGTTTTAAAGTCTACAACATCACCGACACACTCATATTTTGTAGAATTTCAGTAAACATTTAGAAACGGTAAGGCTAAATCCTCACAATATCTAACAAGGGTAGTTGTGTGCGGGTTATGTAACATGTAATTTCACAAAAGTATGCTTGAAAAAAAATTAAATTTGAGCATAATTTAAGCATTTTAATGTGAAAATTAGGACAAGTAAACATTATAATTCCATCCCACCTCTTGAATTATACAACGTCCTCGTTGTATATATAAAACATTAAATACGGGAATTTAAAAAGAATTAGAATGAGAAACTCCCCTGATATTTGCTCGGTAGATTCTCCATGTAGATTTATTGAGCAAGATTGTGTGCTGGAAAAGCGTCTGAATCCTAGCACGAATAGCACACACATAGAATTCCAGAAAATATGCAATCCACCAACTTCGTCAATATTTCTTTCTCGAGGTCTTGTATAAAATATAGAAAAAACAAGTGCATTCCTATCTTGGTACCTACGGTTAATTTAAATTAAACTAAACAAGCTAATTATGAGTCAGTCTGGTAGATACGGCGTATCAGTTTAGTGAATACACCGTATTCAAAATCTAACAATAATATTTTTAAAGTGCAATAAAAATAAAGACTGATAACATCCAGACAATCAATACGCCGTATGGTATGGGGCGGATACACCGTATTGATGTCTAGGAAGACAAACTCGTTAACAAAATTAAATAACAATCCGGCTTGTCTCCTAAGAAGCACTTTTGTTTACAGTGAAGTCTTTAAGTTAGACTTATCTTCAACTTCCTTCTCATTTGAAATCATCTCTCATTACCATCCTTGCATTTGGTGTAAATATCCTGCTTGGTTCCTTAACATATTCATGAACTATGGTGCTGAACTTACTGCCAGGCTTGATTCTATCACATACAAACAAACCAAAACGTCATATCATGATATATATGCAAAAATATAAGAACCTGTTTAATAGTTAGATACATCATGTCATGAATAATAATAAATGTACAGGTATAGACAAAAGATAAAGGTAGGCGGGATCATATGTCTGGCTGTTGTAGGTCCTGCTGAGCTGTGGTTTGACGCGTCTCTGGTATGGTATATGGGTCTGAGAATATGGCACGTAAGTAACTCCTGCCATGTCCATCATCTGTCCTAGCCTAGTGACAACCCATGTACTGAATCTAGAAAAATCACGAGCCATCACGTCAATCACCTCGCGTTGCTCAGTCAATGCCCCAAGTATCTCGTGCACGTCCTCCTCTAGTCTGACCATCCTTTGAGACATGGTCTTGGCAGCAGCTGGAGGTAGTGGTGGTGGCTGCTGAGGTGCTTGCACGGGTGCCAAAACAGCCTGGTCACCCTCGTCAACAGCCGGAGCATCCTTAGCTATAGCAGGGGCACCAGCCATAGCATCGGGCTGCCTCTCTGGTCCCATGCCCACCCAAGCCCATGTATCATCAATCTCAACATAAATCTGCAATCTCACCAGCTCAGCTATATCAATGATCGGAAGCTCATGAGCAATAATCATTAATCCTCCCAGTATCTCTATAGTCAGAAGCCCAAAATGCTCAGCCAAACGAGCCACAAACTGTCCACCGAAAATATGAGCCTTTCACTTCCTCCCAACAGCAAACAACCTCAAATACCTTACCAAATAAGTAACGTTGACCGAGTCAACGTCCATCCCCCTCAAATAAAATAAATTTGTCACGGTCACCTTCTTAGGTGCCTGACTCCTCCCAGCAATACTACAAGCAATCAATCTATGGCATAGCCTAAGAATCGGATCTCGAATCACTGTGTATGACGAGGCTGTGCCAAGAAAATCTCCAGCAGATGAGATCCCCATCCAATAATCCCTCAGATCCCCTTTGTCGGGGATCTGTTTGGCACTCCCGGCCCAGTAAGCACCGAACCTAGCCGTCTGCATCTCCTTATCAGTGTGTAGTCCTAGGGCTAAAATAAACTCTCTCTCCAGCTTATACGCCTCCTAGCTCCTCCCAACTGAAACTGTAGAGTCCCAGGCATATCCAAATCAAGTATGGTATGACCAAACCTAAATGTACAATAAAACTCTAAGATAAGCTCATGAACCAATGGGCCTTTAATATCAAAAAGCCTCCTCTAGGCCCTGCTGGAGAACAAACTCGCTCCCTAATCATCCCGGTGCTCCATCAACATCCTAGCACTCAACTCCTCAGCCATTAAATCCGGCAATCATCCAAAATCAAATACCTGCACCCTGTGCACCTCTCTCCTATGAATCCTAGCTAATCTCGCCTCAAAATTGGTGATATCAGTATTAGAATACTCCAACCCCTCGTACCTGAGAAATCAGTGTCTCTGCTCACGTAGTGGAAGAGCCATATCGTTTGATTGAGATAAATAAGAGTGCATATATGAATATAGATCAAGGGATTATCTCCAAAAATCAAGTAATGAAATTTGTGTGTGTTTGTGTGGTGAAAGTGTGTGGTAAAAACTGATATGGCGTATTGATTGGGTTTTTATACCCAAATTCGATACGCCGTATCGAGGTGTATAATACACCGCATTGGCGGATTATGTTGACTTAGTCAACTTTTGTTAAACACAGTGGATACGCCGTATTGGTTTTACCCGAATACGCTGTATCTAGTCTTGGAGACCAATTTTCCTAAAATAAAGCAAAGAAAACCTACCTTGGCCTCCGCAACACTATTGCACAATCACCATCCTTGTAATACCGTTTAGAGTCGAACGGAACGCCAAACGGCGCACATAAATTCATAATGAGATAGAATAGCATTCTGTTTGCGTAATATTTCCAAATCATGATTTTTTACTTCTAAGTTTATGAAAAAACTTTCCGTACTGAGAGTTTTAGTGACTTTATCGTGACTTGTTTCAAAAAGCATAGTTGACCCATGTATAATTTCATTATCCAATAAAGACTGTGTTAAATCGATATCATTATCATCATCGTCTTTTTCTGATTTTAAATCATCGGGACGGATAATGTTAAAGGGGAATAGATCATTAAAGTACAAAATATTTTGTTCCTCTTCATCATATTCAGACATTGACGTTTCATCATTTAAATTAAATTCATCGATATGTTGGGGGTTTAAAATTGGTTCAATTAATAAATCTGATTTATACGTTTGAGCATCATTGTAAAGAATAGCTGGAAATTCGTTCTCAAAATCTTTAAAGAAGTCTAAATCTTCAAAACAACTGATCGCAGGCTTAGGTAATGGAATTGAAGGGATGACTTTTTCATAATCATTTTTTGAAGCCGTTTTCAAATTGTTGACAAAAATCATTTTATAAGAAAATGAGTTTTTGTCACAAATTATTGTGTAATCCTCATCGTCGGATTCGTCAAATGATATTCTAAAGTAGATCTCATTGTTGACAGGAGTACTTACTTGAGATTTACACGGAAGTGCATCCTGAGGTGCAAAGGCATCATCAATGACTATAACTAGGAATTCAGCTTCCACAGATCTAAGGTCATAAAGATTGTCATCAACCCTGATCTTCCCATATGTAGCAGTTTCCTAGTTAAACACCCAACCACGCCTACGAGCTTTTTCTTC
>BQNB010071312.1:0-32811 GCA_026074375.1 Tanacetum coccineum | reverse complement strand
CTGTTCCCTTGCTGAACAATCCTCCAAAGATTATGATCAGCATTCTGTATCCAGTACTCCATCTTCATAGCCCATATCTCATATTTTTCCTTCTCTAGATAAGGAAATTTTGCATTGTTGGCAGAGATAGTGGCTGTTTGGAACTGTTGAAACTGTTGTGACTGGACATTGTTAGGGTACTGCTGACCAGTCTGGTTGGTCTGAGTAGGTTGAGTCTGTTGAAAGTGAACAGCAGGTTGTGAGAAGATAGATTGATTTGGTTGTGAGAAAGCAGGTTGTGAGAAAGCAGTTTGAGTGAATGTAGGCATTGGTTGTGTGGGTTCAGGTATGAAAGATTCCGAGGTATCATCTTGAGTGAATGAAGGTGAAGCAGATGGATTAGGGTTAGGATAAGTGAATGGTGACTGAGTAGGTATAGTAGGCATGGGTTCTGACATAGTTAACGGTTAGAGAAACAAAGTTTTGTTGTGGTAACAAGTGATTCTTCTTTATCAGAGGCTCTCTCCAGGCTCTGATACCACTTGTTAGGATCTAGAACTAGATAGATCTTCTAGCCTTTGTGGTTGTATAGTACTTATGTAATCACAAGTATATACGTGAGAGACTCTAACAATTGTTTAGGCGGAAACTAAACAATGCAGTATAAAGAAGAACAAATATAAACAATGATCCTCTATGGATCTCTCTATTGATAATAAACTGTTTGTGTAATGCGTAATCGGTACAAAACCCTAATGCTAAAGGTTTCTTTTATAGAGAAGAAACCCTAAATTGCTAAACAAGATAGCTAAAAACGCGTAAGAGATATACATCAATCTCTTCCTAATATATCTCATTCCTATCTTCATGAGATAACTCTAGAATATAACTATAATTCTTGCATACAATAATCACGTCTATAATTAAGATCAGCAGATTCTATATCTGTCAGCAGAAATGAGAACATGACCAGCAGGAACATAATCAGCAGAAACCACTTAATGCCATCAGCAGAAACGAACATCTCTAACAGCAGAAACGACACTTAATCGTTTTCAATAATTCCCAACATAGTGTAATCCTTGCATTTTGGTGGTGTTTTAAAGGAATATTCAAGAAGGTTATACACAAGTTGGGGCTGAGATTATACAAGTTTTTATAAAGTCTATTGGGTAAAGAAACTAATGGTCAAAAATTATTTTGGGTGAAGATCAAGTTGAAGATTGAAGCTTTGTTATTGTTTTGATCATTTGATCATTTTCTTCATATTTCTTATGGTAAAATCTCATGAGTTTTGTTTATGTTCTCTTTTGATTTTCAATTGTATATGTACATGCATGATGTATGATGATCAAGAATTAAAATGGGCTTTGTGTGTATGAATCTAGGTTAATCATAGCTAAAATAGCCATTTAAACAAGTAAAATGATCATAAAATTTATGGGCTGTAATGAACAGTAAGTTTTATAAATTTCTACATGTTTGAGGTTGGATTTGGGTACATTAGGTTGTAGATAATCCTTTTGTGGACACTTGGCAAATTGGATGATTTCTAGAAAGTGAATATTGAGTGAGATATGATCAAAACACCAAAACTAGTGGATTCTGACCTTGCTGTACAGATGGTATAAAAAGTCACATTTACGGACTGAGTTGGTTAAAAAGTTAAAACTATGAGACCTAGATAAAATCATGTAGATTCTGAATCAATTGGATGGTCAACCAACTATTTACGGTTTGAAACTGGCGTCAAAAACGGTAAAAGTGAGATTTCAGTTCAAATTTGTAACTTGACCTTTATGTAGTAAATTGTTCATATGTATAAGTATACTTAAACTAAGTACAAAAATGGTTTTGGATCTGTAAATTACACTTAAATATGAAGCTAGGGATATAAATATATCAATTATACCATTTACGGTTTATAAATTATGACTATTTTCGTAAACATAAAAGTATACAAAATTTACTACTACCCGAACATTATACTATGTAAAGCGATCTTTGTAACTAAAACCCGAGGTGGTAGGACCCACTTCTTGGGAGTTTTAAAATACTAACATACTGATAATAAAAGTATCCCGACCTCGAGAACCCGAAATTTTATAACAAGAGTCATTTATAAGCTTAAATAGGCCATAAGGCCTTATTGGACCACTAGCCCCAATGAAACAAAATGGACTTATTGGACTTAGCTTTAGGCTCAATCCACTTGGACCTAACTAATGGGCTAGGACCTGGTCTTTGAGTGATAATATCAGCATAATAACTTAATGGGCTTGCTTAATGGGCCTATTGGGCTTTTTGGACTAATTTAGACAATACTAGTAAAATGGCTAATAAAAACAAGTTAAAAACCTAGAAAACTTAATGTGTGAATATAAATATGTTGTAAGGTGCATGATCATCTATACAACTACATGTATAAATTAAATTATTTAATTTATGAGTTTTTCTTATTTTTAACGACTAGTAATCCTAGACCCGTTATTAATTTGTATAGGTCTTGGTGATGACGCGCCTACTTCCGCAAGTTTTTATTTCATCGATATTCTCATCCGACATCACTTAGTGAGTCATAGCCTCACATTTTTACACTTTAATTGTTTTATAAACCCGCGAGGAAGATAACATGCTTGTTTTTAAAATAGAACACAAAGGAGATTGTATGCTAGTTGCCTCGATTATTATTATAAGTTAGCTTAACTTGCTAGATAAAATACCTGTGGGAAATCACATGGATATTGTTAAACTACCGGAAATGGTAGACGCTCTTATACTTGAAATAGTATATTTGGAGGTTGCCACCTCCAATCCGTGACGACTGGTATCGTTCAAGTGTCGGAATATGACACAACGGATGTGTTGTATAGAGAATAATATGCACTCATAGCGAGGGTGTATAGTAGGCATACCTTGTTGGGAACCCCCAAATATTAGATTGGTAACGTTCAATGTCTGGAGACTTATAAATAATCTCGATTTGAACTTTGTTTGGCACATCGTTAATCCTGCTTTGAATATTGAGAATGATACTTGTGGTTCAGAAATTTTATGGTTTATATATATAAACTCTATGGATCCACTCAACATTATTGTTGACGTTTTAGCATGTTTTATCTCAGGTCCTTAAAGGTAATTCAGCGATGGAGATTTTGGTTGTCGCTTATGGAAACCTAAATGTTTTTGAAGACCCATTAAATAAAAGTCATTCGAAGATGATTTGCAAAAATGTTGTATGAATTATGAAACAATTTGGGACCTATGATGTAACTTTTATTTCGAATGAATGTATTTAAAAACGTCTCTTTTCGAGTCGTTTTCTATGCTTGAGTTGTTATATTATGACGTAGCACCCCAAATGACCCTTCCGCTGAGATATATAAAAATGGGGGTGTTACATATTTGGCTGAGAAAAAGCCATGATTTTTTTGGGCAAAAAAGTTCAAGTTTGTAACTTGCTTATTTATGGTTTTTTTAGCGTATTTCGTCCTTGTTTAGGCTTATCAAATGGCTTATTTTTTATGTTAATCTGCTTATTTAGAGCTCCATGATAAGTCTAATTATGTCTTGAGTCCTTAAAACTACCAAACAGATTTATTTTCAGCTTATTTTGGTCCTCGTTTGAATAGCTTAAAGAAAAAGCTGAAAAATGACAAGAATACATCTCAGATCCATTTTTTTGAAGAAAAAAAAGTACAACTTGTCCTCTTGTAGGCGATTTATACATTTGGTGGGGCGATTTATACACCACTGGATCTGGCGACTTATACCATTTTAGTTGGGCGAACTATACCTCTTCCAACTCAGGTTAAGTATACAAATCTGTATTGGGCGAACTATACACTTTGGTGGGGCGAAGTATACTATGGGCGAGTTATACAACATGCCTAGGCGAGGTATACAACAATCCTAACCCATACCGAGTCAACTCGGTATTTACCGAGTTGACCGAGTCGACTCACTAAGTCATGGTCTAAAGAAACCAACAGAAGAGAAGAAGAAAGACAGACAAAAGACTCATCACACAACCCATCAATTACAACACCATTAACCACAACAAATCCATCAAGCCTACCTAATCCCATTATCAATCCTATCTCCTCTATCATGACCTCAAATAAAAAATAACAAAGGATCTCAGGATATTTCACTTTCGTCGGGTTTTTAATTATACACGGATCTATATAGGATCGAAACCACAAAAGTAAAAAAACTCATCATTGATTTGTAAAGGTATAATACCTCATTTAATATTCGAATGTAGAGAATGATTGGTAACAACCATGTTACAATCAATCTCAGTTTCATTGTAAGAACAGAAACAATAAATATAGAACCTACCCGAGACCCACATAAGGATCATGAAGCCAAAACTCTTGGTCATTAATCGTGGGTCTGTGAAATCAAAAGTGATTGATTATAAATAAATGAACAAAGGGTTGTTTGATTAATGAAGGATACACAAACATATGTTGTAGTCTTATATGTTTGTGCGATTCGAATACGTAGATGATTGAAGGGTGGTTCGATTGTATATTGGAGTGATAAGGATAAATATGTAACTGGTAGATATTTGGTTGGGAGAGAGAATCCATCTGATAGGGGCTAATGATATGATAAAAGAGATTAGGGTTTTTTGCCCTAATATGATGGGATGAGATTAATTTATCTCACTTGATGAATTTGTTACCATACTTGGAGTAGGGCCGGACCTTATCAAAAATATATTGGGCCAGTTATAGAACATTTACATAGGCTAAGATTTTAAATCGTTGGATTGGGTTCTATCAATGGGCCAAGTTCTTGATGATATTGGAATGATTTATGATGTTTAGGCCAAATGAAAAGAGATGACCATTGGATGGGCCGTGTATTAAAATTGGTATTGGACTGCCGAGATTAATATAAGTGATGGGCTGATTTATTTTTAGTAATTCTGAAAAAATTTCATTTATTTTGGCTTAATGATTTTTGGATTAAGTCGGGTACTAAGACGCTTTCACAACAAGTTGACTAGACAATGTTGATCCGTTAACGACATTCTAAAACAACATTTGTCATGGTTTAACGACATTCTTGAATAACAACACAAAAAAAACACCGATACATAACATAAAAACGATCGAATAAGATTCCTAAACGACAAACGGCTAAAGATTCAGATTACGATGACAAGTGATCACGAAGTTGATTTGGTATCCCTTATTTGAGATTGAAGTGGGTTTCACGAAGGCGTCTACTTATTTCATCATCAAGACTTCCTTCTACTTTCTACCCCTTTTCTTTAAACCCAATCTATCGATTGATGACTTGCTTGAACGTTACTAGCAGATTGATTAAGTTTGGATTATCTAGTTATTTCCTGATGTAAGGAGTTACATTGTAGTGCTCACGGGTTATAGCTATCACTTAAAGGAGTTACATTTTAGTACTCAGTGTCACACGCAGAAGTCGATGTGGATAATCTCAAGAGGTGTTGTACTTCTTATACTTTTAGGACTGGATATAAAGTACTTATAGATTTAATCTTGCATCGTTCTTCAATCAACAACAGTGCAAGATTAAGTAACAAATTTGGGGGATTCTACTTCTTTTTCAAGTTTGGTATATGAGGTCTTTTTCACCATGTGGTCACAACAATAGCCGACAGAATACGAGGTTGGTAAGTTAGCCAGAGAGTTTAAAGGTTGAGATATAATTAGCAATTCTCACGAGATATTATTGTGCTATTCCATGACAAAGGTACTTCATAGTCAAAGCAAAATTCTTAAAGTTCTTCAACGACATTCATATACAAGACCTTGATTATTACAAGTTTTCTTGGATTCATGCTTCATCTCCTCTACGGTTTTCTGAAGACAATTGGGTAATGGGCTTTTATTGGATTTCAGACTTGTGTCTTAAGACAAGAACTTCCTGTGTTTATGTGGCAGTACCAACAATGATGCTTACGAGAGTCGCAACCATCCATTGGGGGATAATATGTACATACGGGACTAGTTGGACTTTGATGTTACCATGTCACTTCTAGTAGGAAAAAAAACAAGTAGTTGTATACTTCTTTTACAAAGTATGGTTTATAAAGTATTCCGCATAAGTGAGAGAATTGTTGCTAATTTCTGCATGCACCCCGAACGAATATTCACAAGCCCTATTGTCTAGATGCAGTGGTTGTTGGTGTGGTTTGACTTTACAAAAATTCATTTGTGCACATCAATGACAAGTAGAAGATTTTTCTAGTACTTCAATGTTTCAGAATATGACTTAAGAATATTATATGGATGGTTGGTTTGGGGGAAGTGTGATTCAGAAAATTCTGCCAAATAGGCGTCTATGACGAAATTCTATTTTCCAAGTACATGCTGCATGATTTAGGGGAAGTTAATCTGGGTTCATGTATACTACAATGCTTCAAGGAATAAGTAAAGACAAATGAACGATTCCAGCTAGAGGCAGGTTTCAAGACAAGGACGACACTCAAAAACACTAATCTTCGCTTTTGGGGAAGTGTCGGAAGACTTTATTTTATTGTAATTGTACTTGATAGGAACATTGTAAGTAATTTTGTATGTGTCCACATATTGGGGGAAGATTGTTAGCCTTAAATATGGTGACATATCCGGAATTACATTAGTTCATTTATAGCGTGACACGTAGGGACTAATAATGACTAGGGTTTTTTTTTTTGTAACGATTGTTATGTGTCACTAGACTATAAATACCCCTCCATATTCATGGTGGTGCGTGTAGGATTCATTTTGTAAAGTGTGTGTGTTTTTGACTTTCTCTCTCTAGACACACACATCTTCTCTCTACACTTTTTTCTCTCATCCGTAATATGGCTAAACATTTATTTTATCCTCCCGACTCAGGATCGAATCTAGGTAGTGATATCTTATTATTAACACTTTTGTAATGATCAAAAACGTTGAGAGATCGAAAATAATATAAATTAAATTTTTAGGATATTATTTGTGGTATTAATCAATCTCCACTTTTGAGGATTACAAAATATTAAAATCATTTGTTAATAAAAATTAATAGTTACACATTATTAATGAGTTTTGTTCCATTTCTCCCCTTTTTTGTCGAAGTCAAAAAGAATGATCGTCGAGTAGTTTAAGGAAGAAAGAAATCGACGATATCAAGACTCCCCCTAGATGTATGCCCCCCTCGTTCGGGGCACCAAGGGATCGATCATACAAAAATTTGTTTGCTACAAAAAAAAGTTAGAGGTACAATTGCAAGACAAATATCTTTTAAACATAACATTGGATTCAAGTCACCCAAAAGAGAGTTTTGTTTAACAATGAAGAAACTTATACAATAACAAATGCAAGTAATACATTCATACGACATAAAATAAAAACATAATAAGGGCATTGTCTACACTCAGTTGGATTTTGAAGTATAGAAGATTCTAATCAAAAGATGGGTTGTTTATTATTAGGTGAACTTGAGCTTTCGAGTTTTCTTAATTATGGTGAGGAGGTTGTTATTGAGGATGGAAATAAAGTAGAAGGACCAATGATGAGAGATTTGATATGATTATGGTCATCTTTCAATGTATCAAATAGATTTTGGGTTTCCAAGCAAGCAATTAACAAATTCGAATGAAAGTTTACTTGATCTAAAGAAGGTGGAATAATATATGGTGAGGTAGGAGGTAAAGGATATGTGGCTTTAATTGCTTGTTGGAGGTTAATGCCAAGCAGATTTGATAGGTGATGAATTTCATTTAGGTTTTGAGTTGAGTTTTGTGGAGGTGGAGAGGATGAGAGAGTTATTTGAGATAGGAGAGGTGGGGGTAGTCCTATTTGGTGGAGGAAAAGGTGGTGAAGGAGGAAGACCATGACTTTGTCTCCAAGGTTCGAGAATGGTCCTTTGGTATTTTCGTGAGTAGTCAAGAGGAGATTTTCCTAGAGGATGACATTGAGATCTAGAGGAGAAGTGAAAGATTTAGAAGGGAAGAGGTGATTGAGATGGAGAAGAATGTTATTCATATATATAGAGGAGTTTTGGGAAAGGCATGGTATTGGAGAATGAAGATTCTAAGTAGTGTTTTGTATAGAAAGGAAAGAACGGCTGGACCTAAGGAGAATAGGGTCAAAGTTGCAGAAAAAGAGGAGACATGAAAATTTCGTGATTCCCCTGATGACAGTCCCGTAACCCTTAGGTTGTCCCATATATATTAGGTAGCCGCCCTTCATTTTGGGGGCCGTTCTTTGGAGGCTTACAAAATTTTCCAAAAGTTAATCGTTCTTTAGAATTAGCCTAAGTGGGTTGGAAGGATGATTATGGCATTTCAATTTCTTCAAGAATTACATAATCTAGCTAAAAGAGAAGAGAAACTCATGCAATAGGGCAAAGTAGAGGCATATAAATGACATAAATGTCCATAAAGTGTCATACAGTAAGCATGAAATAAAGTGACTAAGACAAGTTATACACGTACTAGAATAACTGAGATAGACATTATTACATAGCAATAATAATAGTATGTATGTCTTAGCAATAATACTTAATAGAAATATCTTAAATGGATTTCGAGTCATTACTTGAGACTTCTTCAGAGGATATGGAGATAATTGCTTGAAGTTGACTGGGATGAACCCGAGGTTTCATGGATGGCCAACATGATATATATTTTGATTTTTATAGATGTGGATTAATTTTGATGAGGTAATCATATAGACGATTTAGAATCATTCCATATGGCATTGTAGAGTTTGGTTGATTTTTAATCTTTTCAACTCGTTTGGTTAGAAAATAAGCAAAGTTAAAGGGAGTACTTGTTTGAATGCAATACATCATGTATCATGATGATGCAGAGAGAAAGTTTGTGTTACTTTGAGTGCCAAAGACATTATCTTTAATGATTTCATTCCAAGATCTCATATCATGATGAAGTTCTTCTGTGAGAATTTTGTTTGGGAAGATGGTTTGTCCAGTTGTTGTGATTGATTAAATAATTTCATTTAGTGTTGGAATGTGTGTTTGGTAAGGTGTGTTTGATTCTTGATTGATTCTCAAAGAGTCGAGAGATGAATCTTCAAAGTAAGAACATTCACTTTCATATGGAATGGAAAGAATTGAGGCAAATAACTCTAGTGAAAATTTAAATGTTCTTTTTAATGCCCATAATTTTCAATAGATTATTTTGTTCTTTATCTTAGTAATTTTCTATTGAAGTATAAAATTCATGAAAGAGCATATTTGGCAGATCCCTTCGTGGAGTTCATATATACTTTGTAGTTTAATAATTTGAAACATGATTTGAATATTATCATATTTAGTAGATTCAGAAGATACTGGACGACCTTCATGAATTGATCTACACTCAAGGTTTTGAATAAAGGGTTTTAAATTATTGGGAAGTTAATTTTCATCTGAGATTCTTGAAACGTATGATTTGGTGTATCGTAGTTCTTCTTCCAACTTCATTTCACCTAATTAAAAGAGTGCCAGTTTTAGTAAGGTTTTCTCACTGAACTAGGTATCTAGTGTGTGCCTAAGTATGACAAATGTGGAGTAATGATTAACTCGACCTAAAGTATAAAATCCTAAGAGTTAATCCAAACGCTCCTTAGTTTGATTTTGCTCATCCAAACATGTCAAAAAATACATATGAGTTATGTATCTCGACCTTTGTTCATGAGATCATTATGTATGTGCTTAAAAATATTTTTGAGTTGTATTAACAATGCATAACAACAATTTTATTATGCTCCTAACGTGAGTGATCTGAAGAAAATATTGGGGTTTTGGTTCGAAATTAATTTTTTGACAAACTCACTAATGTATGCAAATCCTATGTCTACGGGAAGCATATTAGTTATACATTTTATCCTAGTAGTCCTACTTGTACAAAATTGAAAGAAAAATGCAAAATCCCCAATTTTGATTTTTAATGTTCATCATGAACCCTAGACTCAAATTGAAAGAAAATAGATAAAATGACTTGCAATTGATGATCTTTGTAATGTTGTGGATGATTATAGGTGTTGATTAGATCTTCAATTTATGTTTTAATGGTTGCTTTAGAATTTTGGGTTTTTTTAGTTGTGTTCGTCACTGCAAAGAAGAAAGAGGGTGTTTGTTTTTGTGTTTTGAGGAATTTTTGGCTAAGTGTAAAATATGGTGTCTGCTGTTTGAGGTCTCTTATTTATCAGGCGGTCCCAAATATATTGGGGGCCGCCGAGGATATGGGGGCCGCCCTCAACGAGACATTTTGGACTTAGTTTTGATGAAAATTTTGCAAAGAGGAGTGACGTTTTAATTTGCATTTCACGAATTAAAAGTACTTAAAGTGCTTTAGATGAAGTATTTTAAGTTGTCATGACACGGAATGGAACTCGGACTAGAATTGAGACAGAAGAAGAAGCAGACTTGTACGATTTATGGAATGTGTTCCATCATTCCTAAACCAAGACGTAGATAGTTAAATGATTCACGTTTAAGGGGTTTTGTAAGAATTTCGGCGATGTTGTCGACGGACGGTACTTTTTTGACTGACATATGTCCTTTCTGAACATTATCACGAAGAAAGTGGTGACGAATTTCGATGTGTTTGGTTCGATAATGTTGCACCAGGTTTTTGATAAGGTCAATAACGTCTTTATTATCACACATGATCGGGAGGTCGTAGAGTCGAACGGCGTAGTCGATAAGAACTTATTTCATCCATAGTGCTTGTTGACATGCCTTTTCGGCGCTTACGTATTTGGCTTCGGTAGTAGATATAGCAAGAGCGGTTTGTTTCTTCGAGAACCAAGATGTCAAACAACATCCCATGAACGTACAAATACCGCTAGTGCTCTTGCGATCAACATAATCTCCTGTATGATCAGAGTTGGCATATACTACTATTTCTATGCCGGTCCCCTTAGGATACCATAATCATAAGTGCGTAGTGCCTTTAATGTATCAGAAGATACGGTTAACCACTTCAAGGTGAGAGGTTTTGGGAGCCTCTTGGAAGCGGGCACAAAGGCAGACACTAAACATAATATCGGGCCTACTTGCCGTTAGGTATAATAAACTACCTATCATGCCTCAATACTTGGTACTATCTATCAACTCACACTCTTTGTCTTTCGTTAGTTTAGTATCGGAGGACATGGGAGTTTTCATTGGTTTAGATTCTTCTAAGCTAAATTTCTTAAGCATTTCTTTAATATATTTATATTGATTAAAGAAAATTTCATCTTTCATTTGTTTTATTTGTAGTACAACGAAGAAGTTATGTTCACCCATCATGCTCATCTCGAACTCGTCATGCATGATTTTTCCAAATTCATCACACATGTCTTGACAAGTCGAACCGAATATCATGTCGTCGACATATATTTGAACGATGATGAGGTTTGAACTTTTCTTCTTAGTAAAAAGAGTGTTATATACCATTCCCATTTTATATTCATGTTTAATAAGGAAAGCTTTTAATCTATCATATCAAGCTTTGGGTGCTTGTTTAAGACCATATAAAGCTTTCTTTAGTTTATAAACATGATTCGGTTTTTCAAAGTCAATGAATCCTGAAGGTTGTGCCTCATAACCTCCTTCATTGGATAAAATTCGTTCAGTACTGCACTTTACATCCATTTGGAATAACTTAAAGTCTAAAGCACAAGCATAAGCTAATAGTATCCTAATTGACTCAAGTTTATCAACTGGGGCATATGTTTCATCATAATTGATGCCCTCTTGTTGATTATAGCCTTGAGCGACTAACCTAGGCTTATTTCGAGAAACAATACCGTTCTCGTCTAACTTATTTCTAAACACCCCACTTAGTTCCTATGATTGTCATATTCCTAGGTTGTGGAACTAACTCCCAAATGTCGTTAGCAACGAATTGATTTAATTCTTCTAGCATAGCGACTATCTAACTTTCCATCTCCTAGGCTTTCTTGTTCACATTCTTACGTTCTATAGTTGATATAAAACAAAAGAAGTTACTTTGGTTTTGGGCTTGTGATCTAAGGGTTATTTGGTTAAGGTTTCCTATGACATTTTCCAATGGATGGTTCCTAGATTCCTTAATATTTACTATCTCATCAATCGTTAAAGTTTTATCCTCAATGTCATTTTCTAGGTTTTTCTTTTCGGTAACCTTAATTGCTTCTTCTTCATCTAAGTTATCATCCACTTAAGGTTGGATGTCTTAAGAGGGTGGAGGAGTTTCATCGAATGTCACGTTGAGTGATTCTTCGAATTTCCAAGTATGTTGTTAAGGATGATGTAGGCTTAAACCTAATTTTACTAGTAACCTAAAAAGATACCTTTCGTATAACTTTGGGTTAAACTTTATAAGGTAGTCTTATAAGTGTTTAAAATGAAGCAATTGCATCCAAACCCTAAAGTAATCTAGAGTAGGTTTCCTACCTCTTAAGAGTTCATAATGTGTTTTTCCTAACTAATTAGGATTCGGTTGAGAATGTATGTTGAAGTGTCTACTGCGTTACACAAATTTTTTTATGGTAATGATTGCTCATTCAACATAGTCCTACTCATTTCTTGAAGTGTCCTATTCTTCCTTTCAACCACGCCATTATAATTTGAGGAGTGCGTGGACTAAAGTTATGTGTAATTCTATGCATTACAAAACTCTCCAAAAATAGCACCATCCATAATCAAATTCCCTATCGTGGTCCGTTCTTATTTGACATTTAAAAATAAATTTCTATGGGTACATCCTAATTTGTTTTTGGTGACAATTATTCTCACACACATATTTTGAAATTGATTGAAAGCTTCTATTTGTCCTAAGTGAATCTAGTACAAGTATACCTAGTGTAGTTAACTATATGACTATGGTGTAGCAGTTTCCTCCTAACTCCGGTACGGCGGATGGACCGAAGAGAACCATAGAAGGAGTTTCGTAGCATCTAGTCTTGAGACATTAATTCTTAGCCTTATGACTAGCGTGGATTGCTTTCAATTTTTGCAAAGCAACACGAAGTGTTGATCAAACTTTAAGCTTAGGTAAGTTCTAACTAATTCCCTATATGCTAATGATTAATGATACGCATATTTGCATGACCTAATCATCTATGCCCACAACATGGAAGTTTTCATCAATCGTTGCTTAGGACAAATTTGGTCTTAGGCTTATTTCCTAATTCATCACATATAAGCTTTCTTCCCCTAATACATCACCTATGACCTTACATCCTTAGTGATTTTCATATCATGTTCAGAGAAAGTTACTCTACACTTATTATCACATATTTGTCCTATACTTAACAAGTTAAGTCTTAAATTATCTACTGTTCTACACATTATCATTTTGACGTCATTCCGGAAATCCGTACCTTTGCCAATCATGTTACCGTGAAGATTGCTACCAAAAATAACATTACCGTCCGTTGTATGACTTTGTAGCTTAGAAGAAGCTTTCGGTTACCCTCATGTGTTTTGGAGCATCCTTTCTCGCTATGCCTTTATCCACTCATCTGTTCCAAGGCATATCTCACTTGATGCTTGAGCTACGCGACAAAGCCGTTTCGTTTGAACTTTCTCGTCATCATTCTACTTCACCTTATCACTCCAAAACCATCCGACAAAATCTTTTTTGTTCTTGTCTTTCGTGGCATTTGGACATTCTCCAATAAATGATTCGGGTAGCTCGCATCAATTGCATTTTTTTATCACTTTTAAAAACCGTTTTTGTCGTCTCGCGACTTCTTTGGAACGTCTTTTGTCATTCCGAGGTTGTCCACACGAATCTTCCTCTCTTTGAAAACTTCTTGAAGTCTCTTACCCGCTATGGCGTACTCTTCGTCAATCACTTGATCGGAAGTCAAACACTCTTCATCACTAGATTCTTTCCTAGCCTTTAAAGCAAGAGATTTCCATTTAACTTTTGCTTTGACTATTTCAGAATCTTTCTTAATGATCATTTCGTGAACTTTGAGGTTCTCGATAAGTTCATCAAGAGATAGTATGTTAAGTCTTTCGACTCTTTAATCGTCGTGACATTTGCTCTCCATTTAGGATGTAGAGCAATATGAAACTCTTACATAGTTCTTGCTATAATAACCTCATCAAGAGCTTTTAGACTAGTAATAAAGTAATTAAATCTAGCAAAGAGCACTAGTCTAATAGATTCGTCTTCAGAATGACGAATTGTTCATATTGTTGAAACCAAAAGGTCGATCTTATTATCCTTAGACTTGACATTACCATTGTAAGGTAGATTAACAATGTTATACCAAATTTCTTTTGCCGTATTACTCATAAAATTTCTTTCGATAATCTTTTCTAGGCAAAACAATATAAAAAATAATTTTAAGCTTTGTTATTTTTCGCAAGTCCCCTTTTATGATCATCACTATTTTTCAAAAGTGATAACCTCATCTAATTTGGTTTTTATTTTTTACCCGGGATTTTGGGTTCATAGGTTGAAAATCACCGTTGGTAATAACATGCCAAAGATCTAGATCTTTTGATTTAACATATGTCTTGATCCAAGCTTTAAAATACAATATATTTTAAAAATCTTGAGTAACCTGGCTCTGATACTAATTGTGGAAACTAAAAGGGGAGGGGGTTGAATAGTTTACATGTTTGATTATACTGTTTTAAAAGTTTTTGCTTTTAATAATATTTAGATTCGAGTTGTATGTATAAAACCATTCACAATATGAACAAACAATATAACAATCTATAACCTAAAGGCTAAATAACAAACAATGACAATAATAAGAAGAGATAAGGAAAGGAACAATCAAACCAAGACACCAAGATTTTATAGTGGTTCGGCAACGAAGTACCTCTTCGCCCTATTCCACTCCCCGAGTATCCTACTCGATATTTCACTATGTCAACAAGCTCCCTTTAGGCAGAGAAAACCGTTTACACGTCGCTTAAGTTATTTTCTGACACTAAGCTAAATGTCGATTCCTAATCTTAGCTAGAACCAATCTACCACTTCACAATCACTACACAATTACAATTCTTTTCTTGGCGAATACGAAAGTTCTTCTTTTGCACTTGAATGAGGGTGAAGAGATGAGAAGAAGAGATTAGATCACGTGAAACAAGACCTAAGGGTGTCATCATCAAAGATATTAGTGAGAGAAAGATTTTTTTAGAGAGAGAAAGAGATTTGAAAATTTTGTGCAAAGAGGTCTGATTTTCTACAAGGAATGGAGCAATATTTATAGGCAGGAAAATCCAACGGTCACTGAGGGCGGTCCCGTCGGTCCTAGATATATCTGGGGGCCGCCAGGCCTATAAGGGGGCCGCCCAGTAGACTATGCTCCCATTTTTTATCTTTTTGTGAGGAAGGTTGTATCTGGTATGGAACCTTCCATTTTGGAGGGAAATTTGACTTTCAAATTTTAAGGTTTTAATAAAACTTTTTATTTTAATTAAAAAGTATTTTGTATAATTAATTTTGTGAAATTATTTTGTAAAATTATAATGGATAAGAGAAAATTATTTTCTTGATCACTAATCATACTTAATAATTTGTTTGTTCATACCTTAAGTGATTACTAATCTTAGAAATGAAATTTTACGATTAATAATTTGTAAACGTTTAAAATTTTATCGTAAACATTTTTATACATTTGTTACAATATCAAAACGTTAAGCAGTAGTCGAAAAATATAAGTAACATTTTTAGACATTATTTATATTAACATTGTTCATAGCACATAGGTTTGATATGTAGAATTCGAGATAATGTCAACCTTAGTTTAAATAATGTATTGTCATTTATCCTTCATCCCGTTAAAACAACAATGTTGCCTAACTTCCATGCCTTTCATATAATTCCAAGCATATAAGCACATAAGCTCTAAGAGCACAAGTATATAAGATAGGGCAAACAACTTCTAGACCTCTAACTATTCTCTGTCAACACCTTACTCAAATCAATATCTTATGGTGCATGTCAACCATGAACAACCTCAACTAGACTCGTGCAATTTAGACTTTAGGAAATGTCATGCTAAAATCCTAAGCTTGTATTGTCTTAGACCTAAGTGTTCTCTTATTTAACTTACCAATTACTTGTTCTATTGGGTGACCTCTAGCTTCTTTGACGCTTTTAGGATAACCCGGCTTCGGGGGATTAACTTCTAATGATGGAGACCTAACCAGATCTTGAACTACGGGTTCATTGATCCTATTAACTTCCACCAAAGGAGATGACTTAGGCTCGCACAAACTCTCATCAAATGTCACGTTAAGAGATTCCTCAATTTTCATTGTTTCCTTGTTAAGCACTATGTATGCTTCACTATTTGGAGAGTATCCTAAAAACACACCTTCGTACGACTTTGGGTCGAACTTGGTGAGATGTAAGTTAGTGTTAAGTATAAATACTTTACAACAAAAGACGCCTAAAGTACCTAATGATATCTTCCTATTTTTCTAAAGAATTTTTGTAGGGTGTGTAGAAACCGTAAAATGGTGGGTGAATAAAAAACGGTTTTTGTTTGACTTCTTGCGAAGTTTATAAAACTTCCAGTAGTCTCTGAAATAGCAGAATGCTGTCATTAATCTACTTTGCACATTGAATAATGAGTAATAATGCGTAGGAGAGAGAGTATGGGAATAGTGAAGAAGAGAGCAGGGGGGAAGGGAGGGGGGGGGGGGGGTGAGGAGGGAAGGTGAGCCGAGGTGAACCGGGGATCGCTGATAGGGCGGAACGGATAGACTCTTAGGGGGTTCCGGTGATCTGTGTATAGTAGTTGGGATTTAGGAGATTCCCGCACTCTCATTCGGCGCCGTCCGGGGGGGTATTTTTTGTTCTTGTTATTCTGATGGACCAAAAAGGTCTCTATCTCGGTTTTTTATCTCTAGATTTATAGGTTAACAATTTTATGTCAAATTTAATTTATTCTAAGTCTAGCGAAATCAAGTATACATAATATGTGAGTATAACATCATGGTAATGAATAGTACAGTGAGTTCTAGAGTCTAGGGAGTAATAACTGCCTTGTTAGTCATGAAGCGTGAGAGACAACGACAAGGAGAACTTTCCCACTTCCTAACATGCAGTTTATATCTCATAGACTCGATCGGTTGTCAACGATATCTTCTCGACGGCGCCTCACTCTCACCCCGCTCTCGTACGATACATCCACACTATATATCAAGGATGAGATTGTGAGAGAGGTGGAGCAGTGCGAGGACACACAATATGAGTGAGATGAGACAGTGTTTAACAAAGTATCGTATAATAGGATAACAAACATACAAGACGGATTAACAAACCTGATATTTTTTAATAAACGTGTTCACAACACACTAACGCCTACAATACTTACATATCACGCTACACAGATAGGAAAGGACACTCCACTACAGATAGAGGTACAGATGCAGAGTGTACTCTTGAGCTTACAACACTGATAATTCTATTAGTAAGCGTCATTACCCAGCTTCTTACTTAGTCCTTACTTAATACACCGAGTACACGTAGTACACAGAAATTATTTATGAGGGTCGAGAGGAGTGATCTTCCTAGAGCGGATACAATAGACTACGTCCCTCTACAACAATTGCGGAGTTAGGACACAGAACATATGTGCACTAATGCGTAGAACTGTGATTTCTCTGAGATGGATGAGTTATCTTTGGAAGAGAATCTCTTATAGGACGTCTGACGCTGGAGCCATGGTTTCACGTGCGTTACTCGATATAGTCACACCTGTCAGGGGGGGATTGAATTGAAGTGAAGGAGGTGAATGGTTGCTCGTGACACTACAATCGTGTTATTAGAGTAGTGAATGTAGTGATAAGAGGATGTTGGCGGGCGACACTAGGATTAGCTAGATGTGTGTTCTTCAATAGAATGATAAGATGAGAAGATTAGAACACTTTGATGTTTAGACTTAGAGGATTAGAGAAGAGAATTACAAGGAAAGAATGTTTGCAGGAGGTGAGGAATACAAAGGCCAAGAGGGGGTATTTATAGGCCAAGAGTCTCAAATTGTGAAAAACAATTTGAGTCTGGCGCGTTGCCCACACGTCAGCGCGTGGCCAGCGCGCCAGATTCCTGAAGTTGGTTTTTTGGGACTTTAACGTCTTAAATACCTGTTCTTGTGAAACCCACAATTGTACTTCACGCTATGACCTTTCAATCATTCCTATGGTGAAGGTCAACCAACTCAAATAGCTATTTGATAAAATGTTTGTGAAGTATTAAAAGCGTTTTGCTTGTTCGATAAAGTATAGATAGAAAAGAATTATCGAAAGGGGCATTTTGGGTATTACTCAAATGTGTAACTAACCTAGTTGGGATACAACTAAGGGTTAGAAGGGCTAGTTAGAAACCAATGGAATATTCTTTTCTTGGGGAGAAAGGGGAAAAGTATTTGAAATTTGAATTTCAAATCTAATAACACACATGTTGGATAAGAGGAATGATTTGTGTGTGGGTTGTCAAGATGTGACATGATGTGATGGGGAGAAAAAAAAAGGGGAAAAAAAAAAGGGAGCCTCTCAATATATCAATACAAAATGATGGTGAGGATGTAAAGAAGAGAGGTGTGTAGGATGGGTGACTTTGCAAGATCAAGGGTAGAGAAGAGTGTATTTTTGTTATGTGAGTAATAAGAGAGTGTTTGTGAGGGAAAATGTGTTTGTTTAAGATGAGGCATCAATCTAATGGTTGAGAATAGAATGAGAGAGTTTGTTTGGATTGATGAGATGGCTTGATTATGGGTAGAGAAGAAAGTGTGTTAGTTGTGTTTGTTTGAGAAACATACAATGAGGAGAAGTGAAGATTGTTGTAAGTTAGAAGTTGACATGGCTTGATCAAGGGTTGAGATGAAGAAGTATGTGTGTGTGTGAAACTTGAATTGTATGGAGAAGAATATGAATAGTGAGTATGTGGTGGAGCATGTTTTGAAAAGATATAGAGGATATTGGTTGGGAATGTAGGAGACACAAAGCTACACAAAGTACATGGTGTAAGTGATATTCGTTTTTATACGTATCAAACAAATAACCCTCAAATATATAATGTATAATATATATAAAATACATATGTGTAAGCAAAGTATCCTACAAATTATTCTTAGGAAAGAATAATAAGTAATCAACACGGGTATCATTCTCCTCGGTGAGAGGTGAATGGAAATTCACGTTCGTGTCGGGAATCGAGCTTGATTATCATTAAAGATTTATGTTTGGATTCTAATCTAATAACGCAAAGGGAAAAACACAAAAAGGCAAACTAAACTAAAAATAAAGACATAATTAAAAAAATAACGACAATTAAACACTTAACGGTAAAAAAATGACTAACGGACTAACGAAATATTATCAAATAAAACTCTAGAAAAATAAAAATGCAAATTTCTAAGCTAAAATGACTAAAATTAATTTTTAGAAAAAGAAAATATATTTTTTGTATTTTTATTATTTTTAAAACTATTTTTAAAGCTTTTTAAACTAAAAAATTCAATTAAAACTATTAAATGAAAACTGAAAATTGTGAAAAAATTCTGAAAAATACTAAAACTTATTCTAAAGGTTTTGGAAGAAAAACAAAACTCACAGCTTATTCTTAACAAGCTTTAAAATTGATAAGCACAAAACTAAAACTGTGTACTCAATAATAAATTGTTGCAAAGAGTTAATGAAAAAGACCCTGGGGCGCAGTGGTAGTGTGTGTGTGTTGTGAGGGGGAGGTCACATGTTCGAAACCTGTGGACCTCCTTTTTGCAAAACATTTTATTTTTTATTTTTTCTTCACTGAAAAAGCTATTTAATAAGCAAAAAATAATAAACTTTAATAAATAACTTTTGTCCAAAACTTTGAATTATGCCAGAAACGACTAAAAAAAACATTTAGCTTATTATACTTTGACACATAGAGAAACGTTAAGACTTAGAATGAACAAAAAGCAAACAAACAAACTATTAAGCAAAACAAAATAAGCAAAGACATATATTGAACTATACCTAATAAGCAAATGGGAATTAAATTAAGCAAGTAAAATAAGCTATAAGACTACTAAAAATACTTAAAGAGAGCAGACACTTAACATATATTTAAAGTATAATGACAGCTTTTAAGCTAACTTCTAAGCCTCAATAAGCTAAATAAAAAGCTAAAAACCAAAAACAGATGAACACCTATATCCAAAGGACACAATTAAGCAATTAAGTCTAAGAAATAAGCTAGAAAAGCAAAATGACAGATGAACTATTATATTTTGGTTTTTTTGGAGATTAAGACAGATTTGACCTTAAATTTAAGACTTAATAAGCTAAAATAAAAGAATATAAGCTGAAAACAGTCCAAACCCTAAACCTAATGAGCTTTAATGAATTAAAATAAGCCACTAAAATAAGCTGAAAAAGACTCAAAACTCATTTAGACAGCAGACTTAAGACAGACTCAAAAAGACAAATGACTGATTTCAAGCTATGTTTTAAGACAATTAAGCACTAAGGATAAGCTGTTAACTAAAAACACATTAAGACCTTAACCTAATTAGCACTAGGGAATAAAAATAAGCAAACAAAATAAGCTAACAAACTACCAACTGCATTAAGACAGTTGGGCTCATAAACAGTTTTAAAGGACTTTTTTTTCAAATTTTAAGCTAAGCTATTTTACTAATAAGCACTTGGAATAAGCTAAAACTTGAAAACAAATAAAAACTTAAACTCTAATGACTCAAATAAGCAAGTAATAAGCAAAAAGGAAAAGAAATAAGCTAGCTTAAGGCAGATGAAAATGACACAGACTACCATTTGTCTTTTTTGGCTTTTTTAGAATAATGACAAATTTGAACATAAATTTAGGAACTCAATAAGCAAATTCTAAAGCTAAAACCTAAAAACAGATGGAACTTATTGTGTACTAAGCTTAATCCAACCAAATTAATCCTAAATTAAGCTATGACTCTTCCTAAAATAAGCTGCATAAACAGCCCCTAAAAACATACAAATAAACTATACTAATTGACTGATTTCAACTCAATTGTACCAAAGGATTTTTCAAATTAAAAGAAAACTAAAGACAGGTGTATTAGACACCCATTTGGATACAAAAATTCCAACTTAAGAAAGCTTTTAAGAATTTTGACAAATAAGCTTTTTGAGTAAACTTCAAAACAATAAACTTGAGCATTTGACAAAACAGAATTAAAAACTTATCAAAAACAACTTTAAGCTATTTAACACTATCTTATAGATCTAGTTAAAGCTTTTACAAATTGACTTGAAGACCAAAATCTACACAAGCAGTTTTAAATAAGTTAAAACTGCTTGTGCCAAACACCCCTTTAAATTCTTGAAATCAATTTTTAAACTCAAACAGATTCTAAATAACCTTAATACTTGAAAACAGATGATTAACTAATCATATTTCTGAAAAATAAGCTAAGGCTTTGGACCAATAAGCAACTTAATAAGCTAAACTAAATTAAACAGTTTTAACTAAAATCAAGCAGTTATAATCTAAACTCTTCTTAAACTTAAAACTATGCTTTTAAACTAACACAATAAGTTGACAAAATGCAGACTAAGCATATATAAGCATTAATAAGAACAAATAAGCAGATTTATAAGCAGTTCCAATAATAAGCTAAATAAAGTGAAAAGAGAGTCATCACCTTTGATCTAGCTCAAGTAAGGATCAAACAAATGCTCAAATGAGCTAATCTACAAGCTAGCTTAACAATAAGCTAAGAATAAGCCCTATAAGCCCATCCATTTCTGGCTTATCTTACAAATGGCTTAATAAATGAATTTTGATATTGTCTAAATGGAAATCTTATTCACTTAAGCTATTAGCTAAGCTTAAGTGAATAAGCAGTAGCTTGTAAGTAAAAAGAGCTTATTGAAGCTTATAAGTCACATGTAAACTAGATTTTAACAAAAGTGCTTTAAAGAGTATGAGAGAGGGCAGAATTTGAAGACAGCAAAAAAGGTAGAAAGTGGTGAATGTTAGGGTATAAATTGAGGACGGAAAGGTGAGTATTGCACACGAGCGAGAAGATAACGCAACAGGACACGGTAACGGAAGAGCAAGACGGAGTAATTGCAGGCTGGTGCTGAAAGCAGATCTGTCTCTCTCATCTTGACGACAGGCTAGAATGCAGCGCGGACTAAGTATGGCAGCACGGTTACATTTCCTGTCGTCAAGGGAGGTATTTTGGGGTATATCATCTCATCGTCATTAATAACTGGGCGGTGGGCAGACACAGCATACTACTGTTCGTGCTACTGGCACACTATAGAGGTGAGGACTCTCCACAACCTTCTAATTCCATCATTTGTAACCCTTCATCATCGATCAACATATACAATCTCTTCTCTTCATTACAATGCACGCTTCGATGTATACAACTTGTTCACGTTACTATTGTAAAGCCATCTAAGTCTTTCACACTGGATATGAGCCAGCGTGATTCAAGGGTGTATCTGTTTCTCTAGACTGTGTCTGGTGTTATTAGACATATTCTAGAAGCAGTGCTCTTTAGTCGTGCGCAAAAGGGTTAGGATGGAGTTTTCCCCTGTGCTCATAATCACTTGACTGATATCCTCGATGAGATACTTAGTGAAAACACAGTGCGTGGAGAAATGGGGTAAAATAAAATATGGGTTTTTTGGGGATACAGCTAATTATAACCTACTGTGTAAATGTAGTATTGACATGGAGTATTCTCGGGGTTATCAATATTAGGCTTGATCACATTGGATTAGAGAGGCCAGAGAAACCGTTTTTCTGGTTCTTGTGTTTTTTTTAAATAAAAGGCTTTTAGCACATGAATTTATATTTCAAACATTCTTCTGTCACATGGTCACTTGAAGCAGCCTCGTTAAATGGTACGTATAGTAGAGGAGAGTCGCCGTCTTCTACAAGATGTAATACCAGCTCTTCGGCATGAAGTCTCTTGCAGTTGCTATAGTTCCGAGTCTCTTTCCTAATATCTATCGGTATTGCGTTTCGGTATTTATATTATGGATCGCGAGAGGAGACTCTGAGTACTATGTTTTTTTTGTCCCATGATGATGACATTCAAAGAATAGATACTCACGTTTATACCTTGCATAGACATAAATTACGATAAACTCTACATTAGCGAATAAACACAACACTGATGGCAATTTAATATATTTCATGTATGATCTCGTATCTCAATATATTGGTCTTTATTCACATGCATGCGAGTATTTCATAGGTCAAAAGTATTAGTGTCAATATAAAACTACAAACCAAAATCTCCCAGACAAAGCTAAATTGCCAGTAGAAACCACTCACGGGTCAAACTCTGACTCACATTAACAATCACTCACTAGACAAAACTCTCACAGTTTTCAACACTCTTCCCTTAGTCACAAATTACTCCTTGTGAATAGAGAGTTCTGCTAATGTTCATCTAAGAGGATTAAGAAACTCACCTAGTAATATGAGTGAAAAGCTCCCTTTTCACCATTTTTTACGAGTAAAGTACTTCTCTATATTGGGTCCTTGTGGTTTGGTGCGTTTTGTCACTTTGTGGTTCCCCAAACAAGGTTCAATAACGGAGAGTATTTTGGGTTGAGTGTCCAAAAACATAGTTTCGTTATCTCACTTTTATCCTATTCCGTAAATTGAGCTAAAAATTCTGGACGAAGAAGTGGAACGAAACTATGTCCTTTTCGGACTACAAAAGTGTAACAAAACAATGTCTTTTGGACTAAAAGTGGAACGAAACTATGTCCTTTTAGACCAAAAACCAAACCTTTTTTTGAATTTGACCAAAAGTGGAAAAAACGCACCAAACCACAAGGACACCAAATGTACTTAACTCCCATTGAGATTATCTGCATTATACTTATCATTTTCCATTCTCATCCATATCAATAACTCTGAAAGGATCACGGAACAAGTACAAACGACTAAATAGGATAAATATCTCTCTAGTCCTTGCTTTTTCACGCCCCCCAAGCTTACAAATAACTGAAAACTCAACATCATTACAATACGAAGCGACTAAGGAATGCTAACACACATTACTCATAAACGAGAGGCACACACACTATATCTGCGAGAGAGAGTCACACAATGTGGGGGTGTCTCTACTCGCGCTCTTTTCGATAATAGAACACACAGAGTGACACCACACAACACACACTCACACGTATCCGGATATCTACACCACACTCACTCACATAATGTGATCACACTACTCTCTCTCTCTTGTGCGCAGACGCACAGCAATCTACACTCTACCATGGGATAGCACCAGAGTCACAGATAGAACTCACATCAACTATACATCTGACCATCCTTTCATAGCAGACATGTTCAAGTAGCGTATCTAATGATGTGATTGAGAATAAAGGGAGTTCGTCACTGGAAGAGTGGGATGGAGAGTGTGCTATAAGTGATCGACAGTCTAGGGGTGGACTTAATTCATGCTGACACTTGCAGTCACTCATTCGCGGGAGTGTCATTAGATTGTAGTTATGTATGCACACTGTTATTCAGGTCGATTATGATAGGGGATATCACTGTGTTTGAGACGCATAGTGGTATTCGCTCTTAGTATTTTGGACTTTCATTGATCTGTAGTGTTCAGAGAGACTTTCATTTGGGATACGTAGTTGGTTCATATCTATATAGTATACACGACTATTTTGATCTAATGAAACATGATAGGTACTTATACTCTCTCTTAGGATCTATCGCCTGGGTGGCACCTGGTAGTCTATGTTTGTAGTCAAACAGGTGCTGACGTACTTACTTGGTAAGGTGTGGGTTAGTAGAGCGTGTCATACTCTCAGTCTCATACAGGTACAGGATAGGACACAGATATTCTCTCTATATACATCTGCAACTCTCCGCATGTAGGACACACACATTGTATTGGAGACATCTGCTGTTGTCAAGTTTATCATATTGAGAGGTGTTGACAAGAGAGGGGCGAGATCGGCGAGTGGTGCGGTTGGATGATATACAACGTGAGCATGAGTATTAGAGATAAAGATTGGAATGACTTGGACATGAGGAGAATGAGTGCACGAGAGTTATTTGACTGAGCTATAGCAGCGAGAGTGTGACGCTCGCGACTGCGCGAGCGAGTTTTGGAGTAGTACTCTCTTCTCTAGCACGTGTGGGGGATGAGATTGTGGGTGGGGGAAGTGGGGGAGGAGGGGGTTATGGTATGTTGTTGGTGTTGTTTGAGTTTTTGGATTGTATGTGGGAGTGTTTGTAAGTTATTAGTTGAAGTTTAAACTATATTATAGTATTTTAATAGTGGGTTAATTTTTGGATAATTTGGTTGATAGAATTTGTTTTTTATTGGAGTATACTATTTTTAATATGATATTTAGTTTTTTAATTTTGTGTTAGTTTTTAAGAGGTTGGGAGTTTTAAGAATAATTAAAATAGTATTTGATATATTGTGTGAATATAATATTTTTTTGATTATTTATGTTTTTTTTTTTTTAAAATAGGGTGTATGGAATTTGTTATGTGAATTAAGTATATTTTTATTTATTTTAGATATGGTTAATTGTTTAAAGAGGATTGTATTGAGAAGATTGTATAAATATTGTAGTATAAGGTAAAATTTTAGTAACAATGATTTAAATATAATTTGAATTAAGGATTGTTATAAGTTGTTTTTGTATTATTTTAAGTGAAGTATGTAGATATAATGTGGAATTTGTGTTATTCTTAAATTTAATTAGTTGTCTTCTAATAAGTTATTCACAAAAAAACATGTATTCACATTCATTGTCTTCTATAATACACAACAAAGTTTCGTATAACATATAGACCTTATTCAAGAAACAAAAATTATGCACTCTTATAAAAGCTAGAAAAGAATTCGTGTATACCTCTACCCCAATTTCATCAAATCAGTAAAGGTTAAAACTAGATAAAGATACACAAAATCCATCTCATATTGCAACCCTATTACCCTTTAGATAAAGCCCATGACCCCTTTTATAAAACTCTTCAAAAACCCATGGTATTCCCTTGATCCTGCACCACGCAATAAACAGTAATCCCCTTTATATTTTCAATGTACATTGACCATTTACAAGTCCCAAAAATCCTTGCCTTATTCAGATTTACACAAGAACGTGACTCCAAGAATGAAGAACTATACATGCCATACTATTCGAGTATAAGAAGACTTATATTCTCCTTGACAAACACAGAAAATACAAACACATCAGATTCATAATTCACACCTTGGGTCCCCTTGTCCTCCTATCCTTATTTTGATTCGTATACAACACACACAAACCTTACACCATCACTTTCTCCATAAACCCTAAAACTCTAAGAAAACCCTAACTAGGTTCTTGGTGTTTCATTTCCCTGTTGGTCGTCCTCATTAAGGCAGCAAGTAGAGGTGTGTTCGTGATCATAGGGGTGCAAACAGTTGTGAATAATCATTTGTTTGGGTGTTTGGGTTAGTATTCGTGAGGGGTGAAGAGTTTTGCGAATTCATCATCATTCGTTGAGTAAAGCCCTCTACACGTTCGTCCTTGAATTTCTGTGAGCAAATCGTTCCTTGTTATTTAACTCTTATATGCAATTCTTATGCCTATTGTAGTGTGCTTGAAACCTGTTAAAAACAAAACACGTTTCTTTTTTTGTGCTTGCTTTCTGATGTGTATCGAATAACATTAAAACCATTATAAAACTTGTTAAGTGACCAATAAGACATAGGCCATGCTTATGTTAGGGCAATAGGTGTAGAAATCAGCCCATTTTGTAGCTTGGGCTCACTAATTGGTTAGAAAGAAAACGCATGTGTAAAGCCTATGATAAAATGCAGCCCACACCTGTGAGTTTGGGAACATCATTTGACCACTAGGAGAGGGCATAAAATCGAACCTAAACTAGTACTTATAAAAGACGTGTGAGGATTTGTTTTGCCCCTGGAATCACTGATTTTCGTCAAGTAACGACGAAACTAGAAGCACTTAAAGATAGACAATGGAAACTACTACTTTCCCACTGTTTTAAAACGGCCAACAAGGCCCTTTTTCTCAGGTTATTGCGACATCCATACCTAATGTAAAAACGAATCAAATACTTGTTACTTAAGCCTGTAGTTACCATCTTTAATTGTAATAAAACCACCCCGTGTATCCTTTTAGTAACCTGCTCCAATTTTGCGTAAGAAGTTGGTTGTTCGTCACAGGTGTCGACAATTCATCGAACACCTTGTGTGTGAACAGTCATGACTGCTTGTGCATGCACCTACCATTCGACCTATTTTTGATCCCGTTAACGACCCCCGAGACACTAACATCTAAAAGAAGAAATTATAATCCACATGGCCTAGTTTACAACGGTACCTTTATCTTGTCATAATGTTGAGTATCAAAGTCGCAAACTGAGATTAAAATCTATCGGGTCACGCACGCTAAAAATAAATGATATCACCTTAATTTTTCTAAGTGTTAAAAACAGCCTTGTGACCCACGCATGTTTAGTCTAATTTTTAACACATTAAACGACCAATTTAGACAAAGTTCACTTAACAAATATTGTAGACGACCCAACTGAGATTACAAATATATTTTTACTTTTACATATCGTCATCTAACGAACCCGGAATTTAATTGTAAAACTCTATGATGCCTCATGTTAAAACATAGTAATATATAAGTTTAACTCAAAAAGTAAATGTCAATGTTTCGTCTAATGAATTCACGTACTTAGAGACTAAACCGAGGGCCGACCTAAACTAATAATTTAAAGTATATACAACCTAGTTTCTTAAAAGTCCGAAGTCATAATTTATATACTTGTATTTTAGCCGCGTTAACCAGATAAAGTTAACTATTTTAAATTGAGAAATGGTTTTTCAAATATCATTAATTCAAATATATTTCAAGCACACACTAGGGACAAGATTGCAAGTGTTTATATTATTATTCTTCCGTTTAGTAAATATGAATTATTTACTCATCGGTTGCGGATAAAGCCTTTTGCATCGTTTTTTGTACCACTACTTTGCTTCTACGTTATCATTACTTGATGTGAGTTTATAGTCCCCACTTTTATACTTTTTCAATCATTTATCAAATCTCGGGGATGAGATCATGTTTGTTTTACAACATGGATGCAAGTACATTTTAAATTCAAATATTACGAGTTTGCCTAAGTAGGTATAACCCACTATGCCCACCATTATGAACTATTAATTACATTATGTGAGCGCGAATGTTATGAATAGATCTATTTGGGATTAACATCCCTGTTCGGGCAAGTAGCGCTTGCTAGTTTACCGGTTGGTCGGAAACGACGAACGTATACCATTTGGATTCATGGATGTTACGGGTTGAACATCTATATTGGGCAAAGTCATTTATGCGTATTTTAAATACATACATTGTTTAGCTTCGGTGTCATGAGCTTAGTGCATTTAATAATACATTTTTGTGATATTGTATTTGTTACTCTATTACAGGAAAATCTTGCTATCCGCTTCATTAAATTCATAAACCTATAAATTCACCAACATTATTGTTGATAGTTTAAACATGTTTTCTCAGGTCAATAAGGTACAAGTCCCGGATACATTGGCTGGTTGTCATTTGAAGTCACATTATCATAAAGATTTGCATGCATTACATTTTGGAACATTGTTATGTTGTGAAATCTTTACTTTTCCAAGATAAACAAGTTAAGCCTATGAGCTTTTTGTATCAAACCATTTATGAAATCCAATGTATCAGTTTTAAACGATCCTTATAATGGTCGTTCTCATATCTTGTGCTATTGATCTATGAAGTAATACCCCTAGAACATCATATTCCACTGCGATCCATTTTGGGGGTGTTACAATATATCAGTGATATATCAGCCGCCAAGGCCGATATTTACAACACTGCTAGCCGCCATTGAAACTCTTACCAAGATTGATTAAGATTTTTGTATTACCGTAAAACACGTGTTTCTTTAATTTATCAGGCATTTGGCTCTTCTTTTATTTTTTTAGATTTTCATGATTTGATATATTGGTTTGAATTATATGGTTATCATTCTAAAATATTATGTCAGCCCCCCCTTAACTTAAAATCCTAATTCCGCCCCTAGTCTCATCAAAAAGTAAATCGCTTAGAATTCTAGTTTGTGCCAACACAAATTTCTTTACCCTGTAAGAGACCGGTTTAACTAGATCTAATTGAAGCTCATCTTTGTGAAATGTACTAACAATATATCAATACCTACTTTAGACTCATATTTGGCTCCCCATAGAGCTTGGTTGTTTCGACGTCATAATTGGTGTGGATTGGTTGGCAATCCATTTTACCATGCGGTCATTATTTGTTGCTGAGGAAAATCGTTCGTTTCCTTGGGGAAATGAACGTTGATTGTTCGTTGGTGGACATAAGCAACCGGGGAAATGAAGAATCGTTTAAAAATATCTCTCGTGCACTTAAAACGCAGAAGTACAGCTAAAGGATGTCATGTATTTTGGCACATTTTTACTACAAAGAAGACTAAGACAAGTTGGAGAGGTAAGCGACTTGGAAGGAGTTACCGATCGTTCGAAGATTTCCTGAAGTATTTCTCGAGATACTTGTTGGGTCATCTCTCAAATCGACAACAACTCTTCCGATTACTCCATCTGAAATGAAGGAATTATCGGATCAACTCCAGGAGATTTTCGACAAAGGCTTCATAAGGCCAAGTTCCTCACCTTGGGGAGCTCCTGTCTTGTTTGTCATGGATGAGGGATGGATCATTTCGGATATGTGCATTGACTACCGAGATGACACAAGGTGACAGTGAAGAATCTCATTATCCTACTCCAAGGATCGAGGATCTTATTTGATCAACTACAATGGCCATCATTTATTCTAAGATTAGACTTGCCGATAAGGTATCACCAGATTTGAAGTACGGAAGAAGATATTCCAAATAATGGCATTCAAAACTCGATATGGTCATTACAAGTTCTAAGTTATGCCATTTGGTTTGACGAACACACCAGTGGTATTCATGGATCTCATGAATCGGGTGTGCAAGCCATATTTGGATAAGTTTGTGATTGTCTTTATTGACGATATCCTTTATACTAAACATGAAACAATCTACGAGCTAAGACCTATTATAACTTGGAAGTGACCGACACTTTTTGTGTTTCTAACAACGAGCATTTACACCTCTTCATCAACACTATTCCAGATGTGCATCGTTTACCGGGAATTAAATAAGCTGACAGTGAAGAACCGTTATCCGCTCTCGAGAATTAATGATTTGTTCGATCAACTTCAAGGGTCGAGTGTTTACTCAAAGATCGATTTGAGATCGGGCTATCATCAGTTACGAGCTTGTGAAGAAGACATTCTAAAGACCGCTTTCAGAACTCGTTATGGTCATTATGAATTTCAAGTTATGCCATTTGGTTTGACGAACGCATCGGCGGTATTCATGGATCTCATGAACCGCGTGTGCAAGCCATATTTGGATAAATTTATGATTGTCTTTATTGATGATATCCTCATCCACTCGAAGAACAAAGAAGAACATGAAGAGCATCTTAAGTTAATCTTAGAGTTGCTAAAGAAAAAGGAGTTGTATGCTAAATTCTCTAAATGTGAATTTTAGATTACCAAGGTACAGTTTCTCGGCCACGTGATTGATAGTCAAGGCATTCACGTGGATCCCGCCAAGATCGAATCCATAAAATATTGGGCATCTCCTAAGACTCCAACAGAGATTCGAAAATTTTTAGGTCTTGCCGGTTATTATCTGAGATTCATCAAAGGATTTTCGAAAGTTGCTAAGTCGATGACCAAGCCAACGCAGAAGAAATTAGCCTTTGAATGGGGTGACAAGCAAGAAGCAGCTTTCCAGACATTGAAGAATAAGTTGTGTAGCGCACCTATCTTAGCTCTCCCTAAAGGAGCTGAGAACTTCATTGTTTATTGCGATGCGTCACATAAAGGATTGGGTGCGGTGTTGATGCAAAAAGAGAAGGTGATTGCTTATGCATCACGACAATTACAAATTCATGAGAAAAATTATACTACTCTTGATTTGGAACTTGGTGCAGTAGTGTTTGCTCTAAAGATTTGGAGGCACTATTTGTACGGAACCAAGTGTACGGTATTCACAGATCACAAGAGTTTACAACCCATTCTTGATCAAAAGGAGCTAAACATGAGGCAACGTCGTTGGTTAGAGTTGCTTAGTGATTACGATTTTGAAATTCGTTATCACCCGGGGAAAGCAAACATAGTGGCCGATGCCTTAAGCAGTAAAGAACGGATTATGCCATTACGGGTTTGATCCTTAGTCATGACTATTGGTTTGAATCTCCCCAAACAAATTTTGGAAGCTCAAAAAGAGGCACAGAAACCAGAGAACTTCAAGAACGAAGACGTAGGAGGTATGATCAGGAAGGATATACCGAAGGAAAAGTTAGAACCCCGTGTCGACGGAACTCTATGCTTAAATGGCAGGAGTTGGTTGCCATGTTATGGTGATTTAAGGACTGTGATTATGCACGAGTCCCACAAGTCAAAATACTCTATCCATCCGGGTTCTGACAAGATGTATCAGGACATGAAGAAGCTATATTAGTGGCCTAATATGAAGGCCGACATTGGCACCTATGTTCGCAAATGTTTGACATGTTTTAAGGTCAAGGCTGAACACCAAAGGCCATCGGGTTTGTTGGTGCAACCCGAGATACCTTAATGGAAGTGGGATAATATCACTATGGATTTTGTCACGAAGCTTCCTACAAATCAGTCGTCACAAGGTTATGACACCATTTGGGTGATTGTTGACCGACTTACTAAATCTGCACTCTTCTTACCAATGAGGAAAACTGATCCCATGGAGAAATTGGCGAGAATGCACCTAAAAGAGGTAGTCACGAGGCATGGAATACCAGTCTCAATCATTTGTGATCGTGGCGGTATATTTGCATCAAATTTCTGAAGGCCACTTCAGAAGGCTTTGGGTACTAGCTTGGATATGAGTACCGCCTATCATCCAGAGACTGACAGACAAAGCGAGTGGACTATTCATACTCTCGAGGATATGCTACGTGCTTGTGTGATTGACTTTGAAAATGGTTGGGTTAAACATTTGCCATTATTTGAGTTTTCATATAACTATAGTTATCGCGCTAGCATCAAGGCTGCACCATTTGAGTCAATTTACGGTCGAAAGTGTAGTTCACCTGTTTGTTAGGCCGAGGTTGGAAAAGTTCAACTCACCGATCCATAAATAGTTCAAGATACAACCGAGAAGGTCATTCAGATCAAGCAAAGGATTCAAGCCGCTCGTGACCGACAAAAATATAATATTGTGATAAAATTTCTTAATACAAGTCCATGGGTATAAATAACATGTAAAACGAAGTTAAAACGATAAAGATATAAGGTTTATAAAACCTTATGCACTTTTTTTATACTTGTGCACAATTTTTATAAAAATAATTAAACTATTTATATAATATCATTATATAATCAATAAAAATACTAACTCATATATTATGATCAAATAATAAATTGTTGGACAAAGATAGCATTTTACTTTACAAGTACAAATACATATACCCTTATTTAACAAAGTACAATTTAAATATTGTTTGGACATTTTAAATTAAACAAAAGCTATTAGGTGGTGGTGTAACTATATAACTTGTGATATTGTATTTACATTAAATACACGATACTTATATGACCTATAATTAATTAGGTTGCATTCGGATTTCCCGAGACGATTTACTTACTTGATTTTAGATAATCAAACCATTCACTTAAGGTAAGTTCATAGCCCTGCATTTTTATACAATTACAATGATTTACAACATTGGGGTGAGAAACATGCATTGTTTTACGATTGGACGCAAGTACATTTTTATACAA
>BQNB010071311.1:3337-32811 GCA_026074375.1 Tanacetum coccineum | reverse complement strand
AAGCACGATAGTCGGTACAAAAACGCCATGTATCATCCTTCTTTCGGACAAGAAGTACTGGTGTGGAAAAAGGACTTGTGCTAGGCTAGCAACCATGGTTTCAATTTGAGCCTTTTTGACTTATCGGATAACGATACGGACGAACTTTCATCGCATTAACACCCTCGTGTAAGACAATAGAGTGATCTTGAGTGCGAGAAGGGGGTAAACCAGTGGGAACCATAAACACAGAGCTAACTGAAGAGTATCATTTATAGTTGTATCCATGGAAAAACAATGGATGGTATAAGCTTCTGCAATCGCATCAATGGCTGATAAACATTTAAAGTGATGAAATTGGGCTTGGGAGGGTGAACCAGACTTGTCACCTGTGAGTGTGATAAATTTCTCATCAAGATAAAATTTAATTGTAGCAGAGCTATAGTCAGCAATATGAGGTCCTAATGTAGCTAACCACGCCGCCCCTAAAATAATATCCGCACCTGATATTGGTAAAACATAGGCTGAAAATTTGATGAGTTCGTTTTGAACATGTAAAGGAATGGAAGTAATCAAACCCTCAACCTGTAAAAAAGTACCACTTCCGACCATAACTCGGAAAGTTTTAGAAGGTTCAATTGGAAGACCTACATGCTTAGCAACTCGAGGTTGAATAAAATTATCCGAACTACCACCGTCAAGTAAAACTTGAACCTGTGTACCATTTATAGACCCAGAAAGGCGAATAGTCGCCACCCCATTGGATCCGTGATACACATTAAGGCTGAGATGTGGCTCTTGATTCTCTTGAAGCAACGAAGTAGCATCTAGTTGCTCCTCAGAACGTTCAATCAATGAAGAAAAATCAGACTCATCAGTAGACGTCATTAGTAGCAAAGCTTGTTTGTTCGGGCATTTGTGATTCCATGTGAATTTGTCATCACAAGTGAAACAAAGGCCCTTTTCTCGATGTAGTAGCATTTCGGCTAGAGATAGTTTCTTAATTGGGGGTAATGGTTTTGTTTGGGGTGTGGGTAAGAGTGGTGGTAGAGGAGCTGGCCTTGGTGGATATGAAGAAAAAGTAGTGGGTGGTGAAGAGGTAATGTTTGATGTTTTTGGTGTAATGGATTGTGTACCAAACTTAGCTTTAGAACTATATGTTACTGGTTGTTTTTCATCAAATAAACGAGACAAACTACCTGCATGAATCAGCGACTTAGGAGCTTGTGCAATCACGTCTTGACGAATATGGTCTTTCAAGCCACTAAGAAAGAAATCCAATAGTGCGTCTGGTGATAACCCATCAACTTGATTAGCCATAATTGTAAACTGATGGTAATACTCTGCTGCAAAGGTTGTCTGGGTTAACTTAAGAAGCTTTGCACGTGGTGACTCATATTGTGACGGGCCAAAATGCTCTTCAATCGCACTAGCCAACGAGTCCCAAGTAGGTATCTGGTTGGCCTTTTGGAGCATTTGAAACCACGGTATCACCGAACCCTCAAAATGAACAGAAGCAATAGTAAGGCGTTGTATGTCAGGGGTTTCATAATACGTGAAAAACTGGTCAGCACGAAAAAGCCAATTAAGAGGGTCTGAGTCATCAAAACGGGGAAAATCAAGTTTAACCAAAGGTATGTCACCTAAGCGTGAGTGTTTCATACTTTCATGTACACTATTGAAAAGAAAGTCTCAAAATAAGTCAGAAAATTTGAGCTTATCTTGAAAAAAGGCGAAATCATAAACCCACAAATAATCTTAAAAAAACACCACCCTTAATTGTGTTTCTAATATTTGAAATGGTTACGGAATACCATCGATTAGTCCGTGTAGATATTGTGTTTACTCGTTTAGTTACTATATTTCATGTTATGTTTGGGCCTATCAAAATGTGTTATTAAACCGATGGGAAGTCATCATCGTTGATTCGTTTCTATCACGAAAACAATAAATTAGTAGCTAGCAATACCCTTGACTCGTGTTATTACTGGTACTGATTTCACGGACGGAACCGAGACTGAAAGAGACTGGGTGCACAAAATATTTAAAGCATAATAGTATACACAAGTTTTTGGGACCGGGCGCATTTACGCAAAATCGAGGTTTTTTTAGACAAGTTAACACTAGGGAGAAAATTTTCATCGGTTTCCCGTAACACCACGGGACCCTCTAAATCCGTCACTCACCGATTTGTGCTCACTATAAATCGTTTATCTTCTAAATCTACGATTTTTGTTCGTTTATCTCCTACATCTACTTTGATAACTGATGCCAAAGTTACAATGTAATTTTTAAGTGACAATGCAATTAGACAATACATAAGCAAGATATTGTTCGAGAATGAGCCGATAAACGTACGTGAGGTCAGATGTTCCGTTACTTGATATATTCATTACTTGCGTATTCACCGTAACACTTAGCGACGGCTCATGCAACATTTAAATTGGTTTCCAAAAATATTAAGACTTCATTCACCATTTTAATTCGTTTCCAAAAATATATTAAGACTTCATATCAAGTTGCCCATCAAACATGATTACAAACGTATCAAAACTTGCAGGGAAGCTTAATATTGATTCTAACACGGTTGTTGTGCATACACTTTGATATATAATGTAGAATCTTTTCTTCTCTTTAACCTATGTGGGATAAGAAGTTATTTTGGTATTCACTATAAAAACAACATTAAGGTACGTAGACTTTTTACTCATGAATTAGTACTATTCTACTCAATACCAAATATGTGTATCACACGAGTCAAAATGTCTAGTTTCGAATAAAGATGCTTGTAGTTTGCAATCAGGTGCTTATGTCCGCGGTCATGAGTCGCGACGTTTAATCTCTCTCGTGATTTAGTTCGCCCAAATTATAAATATAGTTTTGGGCAATTTATTGTTCTAGACAATTAAGATTTCACATGGAAAATAACGAGTTAAACTACACGGTTTTTTATTGGCATGAATTACATACAATTTTGAATAAATATGTGACTCGCTTTAAAGAAGTATAACTAGAAACACTAACGTGATGCAAAGTATGTCTCGCTTAAAATAAGTGTAGTTATAAACTCCATTGTAAGGGTCGGCAACGACACCCGTTAGTTACATAAATTTAATATTAGTTTTCCGCCACACAAAAGGTGTACATTAAAATTTCCAGACAGACAAGTGAGTTAGATTTACTCTAGATCAGTTTCAACTGGGTCCGTCTTTAAGTGGAGAGAGTAGCAAGCTTGGTATTGTCAAGGGTCACGCTTCACTGTACGGGCCATAAAATTTCTAATGACATTTTTTCTACATACACAATGTGTGGCCTGAGTTTAATTAGTATCATTCATTACTCATATCGTGTGCATTTGTAGGTGTTCTTAAGTCCTATTATGGCGATTAGCACCAGTTACATAAAATATTAGCTTATTTTTCCCAATTTATTTCCTGAGTTGTCGTGAGGCTTGCTTTGCTATATGTTTGGACATTAATTAACATAGCAAAGAAACAAACACGAACGCTTCAATACTAATTTTAAATGTATGATGTGTATACAATTTGGTATCATGATGTAGAATCATTTCTTCTATTTATGAGAGGGATGAATTTTCTCTTGTTTTCTTCAGATTATATTTAGATTGTTTATCTTCGGAATTTTGCTCTTATGATGTGTACTGAATTTCAGTGATGAATTATTTAGTGGCGATGCAATTAGATATGAAGATCCCATATGGAGTACTCTTTCAACCCCACCACAAATTCATTCTTCCAAACAATGCCCAAACGACTATTTCATTTAATTGGGAGACTAACGATGAATAACATAAGTTCCAAAGTTTGCCGAAGCATTTGCAATCTAAATAAGCTACACCACACGCGTCATGGCCTTATGGGATATGACCTAATCACTATGACCGAAACATAAACCGATATAATTACTGAACACGAAGACAACATCTCATTAGCACATTGATTGTCATTTCGGTTTAAATGCAAAGCCGATTTACCATGTCAGCTAAGGATCATGAAGTTTATTTAAGCTTAACTTGAATATAGGGATGGAGATATTCATGTTTTGCATTGTACTAAGTAAGTAGCTTTAAGCACCATGTTCCGATCAATCATATGCACTTCAATGTATACGCTTTGGTAAACACTATGGAAAAGTTCTCTATATAATCGACTAGTCTCTGTAGAGATGGTACTCGCTCTTTTCTGATAACTTTGAACCACGGGATAAGAACCTCATTTGATTTACTCGTTTTAGTTGTTATCCTCGTGTTATATTCCTCAGGCCTATATCAAAAATGTTGGGCTTATTGAAGAATTGAAAATGATGGGAAGTCTCATCGTTTTTCCTGTTTCAATCAGAAAAACAATAAAGTAGTAGCAATACATCCTTGACTCTTGCTTTGGTAAACATTCTGGATGTACGCTAGTGTCAACGAGGTAGGGATAAGAGGATAAACATAGGTGAGACTTTCTGCAAAATCAACCGATGATATTTAAATGCATCTCCAAAAATATTAAAACATCATATAAAGTTTTCTGACTTGCATGAGTCTACATTTTCGGTTGGTGTAGAAACACACATGTAGCGAAACTTCATAATAATTTATACTTTTATCTTTCAGACATTTAAAAAGTAAAAAACAAACAATATCATTTCATTCAGATTGAGACATTTACGCAGATGTGCGAATCAGATTCAAAGCTTCTTAATAAGATAACAAACAAGACCCAAACATGTTGTCATTCATAAACGTTTGGTTATAATTTGTGATAATTTTATTCTCTTTACCATATAAACTATGTGGCTTTATAGGAGAGAGTTCTCTATGTTTTCACCACAAAAAACAATAATTATCAATAACAAATTTGTGCTTATTTATCGTTTATCTTTTGGATACTCCCATAACTGATACTTAGTTAAGGTATAATTAAGAAATAAGGATGCAGTTGGATACGAAGATCCCCTATGAAGTAATCTCTCACCCACACCACAAATTCATTGTTCCAAACAATGTCGAAATGACTATTTCATTTAAGTGGGAGACCAACGAAGAGAAACATAAGTGAGACATTGTTCCAAAGTTACCGAAGTGTTTACAATCTAAATAAGCAAAAAAATTTGAGCTTATGTAAAATAAGCCGAAATGATATAAGCTCATAAGCCGACAAATAAGCTTAAACAAAAATCTGTTAATTGGGTTTCTAATATTGATATTTCAAAATTATGCCTTTTATTGTTAATTTGACAGTATTTAGAGTTAGTAGATGAACGATACACGATTTGTCCTGTTATAACCAAATTACCGAGTTAGGGCTCAAACCAGAACTATACACGGACCCGGGTAGCACAAAATATTATAAAAACATAATACTGTAGTAGACAACAGTTTTTGGGACCGAATCCATCTAGACAAAGTCGAGATTTTTTCAAAAAATTAACATCACGAATCAAAATTTCAACGGTGTCTAGTGACACCGCAGGACCCCTAGTTCCGTTACTGACCGAGTTTGGGTTCACTAGAAATCGTTTATCTTCTTATTCTTCTTTGAGAATTGATACTAAGTTACATCGACACCGTGGGGACCCCTAGTTCCGTTACGTTATTGACCGAGTTTGTGTTCACTATAAATCGCGTATCTTCTTATTCTACTTTGGGAACTGATAATAAGTTGCGATGTAATTTTTAAGTGACAATGCAATTAGACGATACATAGGTAAGATATCGTTCGAGAATCAGCTGATATACATAGGTGAGGTCAGATGTACGCTTCCTACAATAAGCTGAGTTCATGATGTACGTTTCTAGTAATACTGTAATAACTATAATTTTATGAAATTGTTTACACTTACGTAATGTTGTCATAATTTTTTCACAATAACAATAAAGTACTTAGCAGCACCCTCGACTCAAGCATTTGTACTATTCTAACCAAAACCTTGTATATCTTCAATATAAATCGTTTATCTTCTTAATTTGGTTTGAAAGTTGATACTAAGCTCTAGTGTAATTTCTAAAGTGGCAATGCAAATGGTTATGAAAGTCCTCCATGGAGTACTCTATCACCCACAACACAGATTCATTGTTCTAAACAATATGGAAATGACTATTTGATGAGTGTAGGAGAACATAAGAGAAACATAGGCAAGATATTGTTTAAGAATCAACCTATATGATTGCAATATAATCTTATCAAAGAAAAAAATCATAGGTGAAATAAGATGTTCCGTTACTAGATCCATTCATTATTTGCATAGTCCAACGCGCTTTCAAAAATATTACTGTATGATTTCATATCAAGTTCCCACAAGAACATAGACGGAAGCTTCATACTAATTCTAACACAAGTGTTGTTCAGACACTTTGGTATATTATGTGGAATCATTTTGTCTCTTTAACTTATGCGGGATAGAGAGAGTTCTCTACCACAAAAAGCACTAGGTACCTAGCTTCTAAATCGACCCTCACAATTGATAATAAACTCCAATATATTTATTAAGTAAAGATGCAATTAGATACGAAGATCCCTTACGGAGTGGCCTCTCACCCACACCAGAAATTCAATGTTTCTAAATAATGTCGAAACGTATATTTTCATTTTAAGTGGGAGACTAACGACGAGAAACATAAGTTCCAAAGTTAACTGAAGCATTTGCAATCTAGATAAGCTAATCTGTCGGAAATTAATCTATATTAACGACGTAAAACGCAACGGAAAAAGTCGTCCCAAAGGATCCCTTTTGATGCACATAAGTTGATACATGAAAACGCATACAAGTTTACTAACATCTTCATTTAAAGGGGATGATCAACTCGGATTTTGAATCTTGACCTTTAAGAGTCATGAAACCCTTATAGAAACTAAAGGAAGTTTCCTCTAAAGAATGCTCACACTACACGTCACGATGGTATGCTAAAATGCTAGTTCTAGCTCATGAAGAACACAACAAACTACACGGTTTATAAGCATACACATATAGCGGCTTTGCATACTCAAATAACAATCAATGTGCTAAATGATATGTTGTTATGTGTTTAGTTTTATCTGCTTATGTTTCAAGTAAGGTGGCAAACGGGCGGGTAGGGCGGGCATGGGCACGGGGCAAAACGGGCACGGGCCAAAACGGGCACGGACTAAAACGGGCGCCGGCCAAAACGGGTGAATAAAAATTCGGATCAAATGGGCGCGTGTCAAAACGGTAATTAAAGATATCTCATTATTTATCAATTACTTTTTATATGTTTTCATCCGTTTTTCTACGCTATATACGTTTCTTTACGTTTTTGTTCTTTTTTCTACGTTTTAAACGTTTTTTTACGCTTTCGTCCGTTTTTTACGTGTTCGTCCATTTTTCTATGTTTTCGTACGTTTTCATCCGTTTTTTACGTTTTCGTCTATTTTCTTACATTTTCGTTCGTTTTTTACCTTTTCGTTTGTTTTTTACGTTTTGGCCCTTTTTTACGTTTTCGTTTGTTTTTACGTTTTCTTCCGTTTTTTTACATTTTTTACGGATTCGTGCGTTTTCGTCCGTTTTTTTCTTTTTATACGTTTTCGTATGTTTTCGTCCATTTTCGTCTGTTTTTTACGTTTTCGTCCCTTTTTTTACGTTTTCGTACGTTTTTATGTTTTCGTCCGGTTGTTACGTTTTCGTCTGTGTTCGTACGTTTTCGTCCTTTTTAGTCCATTTGCTTACGTTTTCATACGTTTCTTAAGTTTTTCCCCATTTTCGTATGTTATTTTACGTCTTTTTACGTTTTTCTTCGAAGTGGAAGAAAACGATAAGAATTCGGTCAAAAACAAACGTAAGAAAAAGTAAGAAAACCTCACTGTTCGGGAGGTGGGGGGGGTGGGGGGGGGGGGGGGGGGGTGGGGGGGGAAGCAGAATAAACACGGGACGGAGTGCACAAAAATATATCTTAAAACATTAATTTGTTAGTAGACAACAGTTTTTTTGGGTCAAAATGCATCTAGCACAAAGTTTGGGTTTTTTTAAAAATTAACATCATGAATCAAATTTCAACGGTGTCTTGTACACCGCAGTACCCTAGTTCGTTATGACGAGTTTGTTTGTTCACTAGGAAATCATTTATCCTCTTATTCTTCTTTGAGAATTGATACTAAGTTACATCGACACCGTGGGGACCCCTAGTTCCGTTACGTTATTGACCGAGTTTGTGTTCACTATAAATCGTGTATCTTCTTATTCTATGTAATTTTATACATAGGTAAGATATCGTTCGAGATTCCAGTCTGAATAAAATAGGTCGAGGTCAGATGTACGCTTCTACAATAAGCTGGTGTTCATGATGTACTTTCTCGTAATACTGTAATAAACTTAATATAATTCGGTATAAGTGAATGTAGTTTGCAATCATAATTTTATGAAATTGTTTACACTTATGTAATGTTGTCATAATTTTTTCACAAAAACAATAAAGTACTTAGCAGTACCCTCGACTCATGCATTTGTATTATTCTAACCAAAACCATGTATATCTTCACTATAAATCGTTTATCTTCTTAATTTGGTTTGAAAGTTTGTTATAACTCTCGTGTAAGTATAAAGTGGCAATTGCAAATGGTTTTTGAAAATCCTCCATCTGGACAGTCATACTCTATCTCCACAACACAGATTCATTGTTCTAAACAATATGGAAATGACTATTTGATGAGTGTAGGAGAACATAAGAGAAACATAGGCAAGATATTGTTTAAGAATCAACCTATATGATTGCAATATAATCTTATCAAAGAAAAAAAATCATAGGTGAAATAAGATGATCCGTTACATGATCGATTCATTATTTGCACAGTCCAACGCATTTTCAAAAATATTATGCTTTCATATCAAGTTCCCACAAGAACATACACGGAAGCTTCATACTAATTCTAACACAGGTGTTATGAATACACTTTAGTATATAATGTAGAATCATTTCATCTCTTTTACCTATGTAGGATAGAGAGAGTTCTCTTGGTTTTTCACCATAAAAGCACAAGGTACTTAGCTTCTGAATCAACCCTCATAATTGATAATAAACTCCAGTATATTTATTAAGTAAAGATGCAATTAGATACGAAGATCCCTTACGGAGTGGCCTCTCACCCACACCAGAAATTCAATGTTCTAAATAATGTCGAAACGACTATTTCATTTTAAGTGGGAGACTAACGACGAGAAACATAAGTTCCAAAGTTAACTGAAGCATTTGCAATCTAGATAAGCTAATCTGTCGGAATTACATATATATTAACGAGTTAAACGCAACGGAAAAGCGTCCCAAAGGGATCCCTTTTGATGCACATAAGTTGATACATGAAAACGCATACAAGTTTACTAACATCTTCTTTTAAAGGGGATGATCAATTCGGATTTTGAATCTTGACCTTTAAGAGTCATGAAGCCTTATAGAAACTAAAGGATGTTTCCTCTAAAGAATGCTCACACTACACGTCACGATGGTATGCTAAAATGCTAGTTCTAGCTCATGAAGAACACAACAAACTACACGGTTTATAAGCATACACATATAGCGGCTTTGCATACTCAAAATGACAATCAATGTGCTAAATGATATGTTGTTTGGTGTTTAGTTTTATCAGCTTATGTTTCAAGTAATGTGGCAAACGGGCGGGTCGGGCGGGCATGGGCACGGGGCAAAACGGGCATGGGGGCAAAACGGGCACGGACTAAAACGGGCGCCGACAAAACGAGTGAATAAAAATTCGGATCAAATGGGCGTGTGTCAAAACGGTAATTAAAGATATCTCATTATTTATCAATTACTTTTTATATGTTTTCATCCGTTTTTCTACGCTATATACGTTTTTTACGTTTTTGTTCTTTTTTCTACGTTTTAAACGTTTTTTTACGCTTTCGTCCGTTTTTTACGTGTTCGTCAATTTTTCCATGTTTTCGTACGTTTTCATCTGTTTTTTACGTTTTCGTCTGTTTTCTTACATTTTCGTCCGTTTTTTACCTTTTCATCCGTTTTTTACGTTTTGGCCCGTTTTTTTACGTTTTCGTTTATTTTTACGTTTTTTTCCGTTTTTTACATTTTTTTACGAATTCGTGCGTTTTCTTCCGGTATTTTCTTTTTTTACGTTTTCGTAGGTTTTCGTCTGTTTTTTTACGTTTTTACGTTTTCATCCGTTTTTTTACGTTTTTGTCCGTTTTTATGTTTTCGTCCGGTTGTTACGTTTTCGTCTGTGTTCGTACGTTTTCGTCCTTTTTAGTCCATTTGCTTACGTTTTCATACGTTTCTTAAGTTTTTCCCCATTTTCGTATGTTATTTTACGTCTTTTTACGTTTTCTTACGAAAGTGGAAGAAAACGTAAGAAATCGGTCAAAAACAAATGGAAATGGAAGAAAACGTAAAAAAGGACAAAAACGAACGAAAATGTACGAAAACGTAAAAACGTAAGAAAAATTATGAAAAGAACAAAAACAGACAAAGATGTTAAAAATGGACAAAAGCGTAAAAAAACAGATGAAAACGTAAAAAAACAAACGAAAACGTAAAAAAACATAAAAAGAAGTACTAGAACTTAAAAACAGGCGAGAACGTAAAAAAACGAACGAAAACATAAAAAACATATGAAAACTGACGAAAACGTAAAGAAACGTCTGTAAACCTACAAAAACATAAAAAAACTTATAAAAGCGGACAAAATGTAAAAAAATGTACAAAGACGTATAAAAGTGGACAAAACGTATGAAAACGTATAAAAACTTATACAAACGTACAAAAACGTGCAAATAACAAATAATAATACGTGCTTGAAAGTTGAAAAAGTGACGGGCAAAAACAGTATTAAATAAATAAGATTCGCCCAGTACATACGCCCATAGGTGCCCATTTGGGTTTTACATATACCCATAATAACTCATCAATTATAATTGATATGGCAAAAAATTGCCCTATAACTTTAAAAAAAGGGCCCAAAAGCACCCATGAGTTAGCATATGAGCAAGATTTGCCACTTCCAAATATATTGATTATGCCTCGGTTCTCAAGTTTAATCAATTGGTGCAAGAAACCGCGGTTCATAGTGGGGAGAATGATGATGATAATATGTCGAGGGTGTACACGTTGTATGATGCAACCGTGGGGGGTGAGTTTAAGCACCAGAGTGCTTGGCTTTTTTTGAAAGGCAAGCACAAGTGGACAAACCCCGATTCGACTTTGCAAAGAAGAAGTCGTCTTTTGGGCACCGACGAGGAACCGGAGCATTTTGGAGATGATGAGTTGCCTCGACCACCCGGTTTGCAACGACTTGCTAAAAGTCAACGTACGGGTTCTAACTCGACCGCTAGCTCCGGTTCAAACCCGGCCGCGTATCAAGAATTCATGGCGGAACAATACGAGTTAGACCGCAAAGCCAAAATGACCGTGCTCGAGAGAGAGAGTGAAGACCGAAGGCGGTTGATCCAATCTCAAAGGATTGCGGAGGACATGCGTGTGCTACAAATCGACACACGCGGGATGGATCCGGTCGACGCCGCTATCATCAACGCCCAAAAGGCAAAAATCCGAGCGGCATATCCACCACCTCCAAACTAGTCGGCGCCGCCAAATTTATGATTTTTAATTTTATGCATTTTAATTTTATGTCTTTTAATTTTATGTATTTTTTTAATGTATTTTTTTTAATGTAATGTTTTTAATTTCAATGAATTTTATTTTTAGTTATATAAATAAGTGTATTTTAAATAAATATGGAAAAAAAAATAATAATAAAGAAATGCTATGGCACCAGAATTCTGGTGCCAAACCAATGCCACTGAATTCTAGTGCCATAGCATTTCTGGTGCCAAACTCCCTTTTGCTGACGTGACACCACTTTTTGAGTTTGGCACCACCACTCCCAGTGCTCTAAGGCTGTGATGCGTGTGGTGCAGCTTAACAATTTCATGGGGTAATAAACTCTAGTTGAATATGGGAAATAACTTTAGTTATTCGTAAATTTCTATTTATCTAAAACGACACCTTACCAAAGACTACTATCTAGTTGATACAACTTAGTCGAGCTTCTATCATGTTGCTCAAGTTTAAACCAAATATTTTCATATGTTTTTGCCTAAGCTTAAGCATAATCTTTAATCGCAGCTTATGACAAATAATTTCATACGAGTACATTTTTACTAAGTGATTGACTTAGCTTATGCGACTAATAGCCCAAACAAAACAACAAGCTTAAAATCTCCACAATAAGCAACATTTTAAAAGAGCTTATCAAAACCCCGTTGTATAATTCCATAAACCTAATCTATTAAACTTAGACAAACACAAACATCCCCTTAATAAGCTCTCCAATAAGCTCTTTTTGGGCTAATTATCTTCTTATTTCCATAAGGTCCCATTTAATTAATGTTTTCTAAACCGGGTCTGTGATCAACCCGGCCGGGTCACCGGGTCGACCTGGTTTGTGCAACAAGAAAACCAAGCAATTTATACACATGTCCAGACACCCATATTTCTTTCAGATTTTCAAACACTGATTGTGTTAAAAAATATGGTGGTTCGCACTGAGTTTCAAATATTAAAGAAAACGGAAACGGTTCAACTGATTCACCTGACCGGGTCAAACCGGGTTTCGAAATTAACAGCCTCTAGTTATCAATTTAATGCACCACACATATAGGAAAGAAAAAAAACATAGATGAGATCACATGTTCCGTTACTTGATACATTCATTATTTGCAAAGTCCACCTTAACACGTAGTAACAGTGAATGCAACATTTAAATGCATTTCAAAAAATACTAAGACTTCATATTCAGTTTCCAATACGCGGGTTTCCTATGTTTCCCATTAACATATAGAAGCATAGAGAAACAAACAGACAAGGAAGCTTTATACTCATTTTAACACAGGTGTTGAGCATACACTTTGGTATATAAGGTGAATCATTTCTTCTCCTTAACATATGGGGATCAAAAGTTCTGTATGTTTTCACCACAAAAACGACCAATGTTCTCTATAGAATCGATAAGTCTGTGTAGAGATGGTGACGGGTAAAGTGCAATGGGTCATAACGGTATAAACACAAATGCGGAAGCAAAACCTTCGTTTGACAGCACTTACCCAAACCCGTATGAACCGAGGAAGTAAACAAATAAGGCAAACTAAAAACAACTCTAACCAGCCCCCAAACAATATCCAATCAACCAAATCAGCATGTATTAAAGATAATCAAACACACACCAAAAACACCAAGCTTTTAGCGTGGAAAACCTCAAAGTGGGTAAAAACCACGGGACACCTAGTGCCGCTTAAATCCACTATCAAGCAAGAGAGGTACACAAAGTCTTTCTAGATAACACTAGAGGCATACAACAATCATCATAATCTTGGAATCAATATCAAGATATATGGCAACAAACAAAGAACAAGAAAAGAAGAATATCACCAAATAACTTGTAATCTGCCTGGGTAAGAAACAGAAGTTCCATGCCTCAAAATCAAGATCCCAACGGTCAAAACCTTCCTTTATATGCAAGGAAGCTTCAGTCCAAAAATCGTGATGATCCGACAGTGCAAACTCTAGGGATCGACGAAACACTGCTGCTGAGTTTTGGGTGATAAGAGCTCCGAAAATCTTTTTTTTTTCTTGTTCTTTCTTTTCTTCTCCTTACAACTCTTCACACATCTTACTGCTAACCACAATAATAAGAGTCCTTAAATAGACCTAAGATGGGCCTCAATGTGTTGGGCTATTAATCCTCATGGGCATCTCTAATGGCATCTCTAATCCAATGATAACGGATATCAATATGTTTTGTTCTTTTGTGAAACATCGAATTCTTAGCAAGGTGAATAGCACTTTGATTATCACAAAGAACCGCATAACGTTGTTGCTTGAAACCAAGTTCTTGCAAAAACCTTTTCAACCATAATAGTTCTTTGCACGCTTCCGTTGCTGCCATATACTCAGCCTCTGTTGTAGACAATGCCATACACTTTTGCAATCTAGATTGCCATGAAACTGCTCCCCCTGTAAAGGTCATCAAATATCTAGAAGTGGATTTCATGTTGTCCTTATTTCTCGCCATATCTAAGTCCGTGAAACCAACAAGCATGAGTTTCCCATTTATAAATGTGATACCTAATTTAGAAGTACCTCGCAGATATCTAAATATCCATTTAACAGCTTCCCAATGCTTCTTACCAGGATTGGACAGAAACCGACTGACAACACCAACTGCATGAGCTAAATCCGGCCTTGTACACACCATATCATACATCAAGCTACCAACCGCTGAGGCATATGGAACTCTATCCATCTTTTCAATATTCTTCTTGTGAAGATGGGCATCTTTTATCAGTTAGCCTAAAGTTGGTGTAAGAAGGGAGGAACTAACCACTTTTAATTTATGCCATCTTGGGAACCTGCATAGCACCTTCTCAATATATTGCTCTTGTGATATATGCAACTTCTTGGCACCTGTATCACGAAAATCCGAATGCCATGATCTGTTTTGCTAGCCGCCAAGCTCTTTCATAAGAAAAAGACTTCTCAAATCTCTGCATCAATTGGCAATTCTTCTTCCAATGTTTCTTGGCCAACATCAGCATATCATCAACATATAGCAACAAAGATGTATAAAGTCATCATCACTAAACTTCAGAAAGAAAACACAGTGATCTGAAAATGAAGTCTTTTTCGGTAGCCTTGCTACCCTATGACGACTTAAATTTTCCTTGTACCACAGTCTCGGTGCTTGCTGTCAAAGAACACCGTAACAAACTTTTCTGAAGTCTACACACGTAGCCTTCCTTCCCCTTTAAAAAACCTGAAAACCTAACAGGTTGCTCCAGTATATGTCTTTTATCCAGATACCGCCATGAAGAAAAGATGTCTTGACATCATTTTCTCCACACCTCAAGATCAGAGGCAGCCGCCAAAGCCAAGAACAACTCGAATTGATCCCATTTAACAACCAAAGAGAAAATTCTCATCAAAATCCAATGACCTATTTCCTGACTAAAACCTAAACCAACCAATCTGTCCATATCCCTCGGTACATAGAAGTATGTTCTCAGTCTTTAATTTGTAAACCCATTTGTATTTTTAAAGCTCTCTGCCCTTAAGGCACTTTTTTTTTTCCACCAACCTCAAAGGTATTGTTCTCATGCAAGGAATTCATCTCATCTTCCATGGCTTTAAACCATTCTTTTTGGTGTTTATCTTCCATAGCTTCTGCATAACACTCGGGCTCTCCTCCATCAGTAAGTAAAACATACTTATGTGCAGAATAGCGTATGGAAGAATGATGATCTCTAGTAGACCGCCTAAGCGGAAGGAATGGTGGCATATCAGGTACTGGTAACTCAGGATGAACTTCTTCATCTAAGTTGGTTTGCTCATGAGCATCAACCATCATCAGCACCCTGTTCTTTCATCATGTTCTTCATCATCTGAATATCACTTCATGCTTCAAACTGTGATCAAAATTTTAAGAGGACCGATCCAAAGTCATAAAAACATCAGTTATGTATGAGGGAATTGTCTCCCTCTCAGCCTTCTCAACATCTTTCAAAGTTAGATCTTCCTCAAACACTACATCTCGGCTACGAACGAGTTTTCTTTTGAACTGGATCATACAACCTGTACCCAAATTTATCTTGACCATACCCGAGGAACACACATGGCTTACCATTACTCAAGCTTTTGATCTTTTCATCTTTGTGGAATATGCACAGATGCCTTGCATCTAAAAACTCGTAAATGACGGTATGAAACATCTTTGCCGCTCCAAACCCTGTCAGGAACATCAAAACGCAAAGGAACACAAGGGGTTAGATTAATCAGACATTACTATGCCGATTCAAAGTCCTCCCCCAAAAAGAGAAGCAGGCACCCTGGCATGTGAAGCAACAATCTGTCTCATTCAACCAAAGTTCTATTCCATGCCGATCTGCTAAGTCCATTTAAACAGTGTGTCTTGGTGAGTCTTTGATGCTGAATTCCATGCTCTCTACAATAAGCATCAAAGGGGCCAATGTATTCACCTCCATTGTTAGTTCGAATACATTTAAGTTTCTTCCCTGTCTACCTCTCAACTAAAGCATGAAACTGCTTAAACACATCCAATACTTGATCTTTAGTCTTCAAGGTATATACCCAAACCTTTCTTGAGTGATTCAATCGATGAAATGACAAAATATGACACCCCACCAAGTGTTTAGTACTTCATCAAGGACCACAAACATCGAATGTAGAACAATCAAGTATGTTCTCCATTCTAAAAGGAGAACGAATCTAAAAGCAAGTCTAGTTTTGGCTTTCCTGCCAAAAACAGTTAAGAACACTTTTTCAGTTTGATATCATGCACACCAATTACTATTCTTCTTAGAAAGAATAGACATTCCCTAGTTCACTCATGTGACCAAGTCCTCTTATGTCCAAAACTCTCATATCATCATTGTCCTACCAGCATTGACAATGCTCTTGATATCTTTCGTAAGAGTTCATGTAAAACTAGGATTACCTTTTTCCCTCTATACCACAATAAAGGGATCCGAGTGTTACTTTCCACAAACCATTACCAGAACTGTTGTGGTAACCATCGTCATCAGAGAAGACCTGTTGAGAATAACATTGAGTCTCATATCTGGGACATGTTTTAATTATGCCAAAGACCAATTCCATCTCTCCAGGACAAACTCCATGCAAATATCTCCAATACCATCAATCCTTTATAGGCCAGAATTACCCATCCTAACACACCGAAGTCACCTAGTTTGGTAATGTGAATAATAATCTTTTCGTGTTGCAACATGGCACGTAGCACCACTGTCAAGAATCCAACTCGAATCATCATTAGCAAGGTTGACCATATCATAATCATAACAAACAAAGAACTCATCTGTGGTGGTATTTACTTTAGTATTGTCATCACCATCATCATCTTTCTTGTGTTTGTTCTTCTGGTTGTTGTAGTTTTTCTTCTTCTTAGTTCTCTTTTTTTTCAACTGTCTTCAGCAAACAACGCATCGTGTGCCCCCATTTATGACAATGATAACATTCAACATCAGCAAATTTTCCTTTGCTGGAACTACTACGATGATTACCTCTGTTACTCGGGCCTCTGCTTTGACTTCTCCCCCGCCTTTCTGTGACCAAGACATCTGACTGTGAAGAAGAACCCTGTGACTTTCTTCTCGTTTCTTCATTCAGAATACTGCCTTTAGCCAATTCCATGGTGATAACACCATCTGGTGCAGAGTTGGACAAAGATGTCCTAAAAGTCTCCCAAGTATCCGGTAAAGTACCAAGAAGCCACAAGCCTTGAATCTCATCTTCAAACTTGATACCCATACCTGCAAGCTGATTTATAATACCCTGAAAGGCATTTAAGTGATCAGTAATAGAAGACCCATCAGTGTACTTTAATCTCATCATTTCTTGATTAAGAACAACTTTTGTTTCCATTTTTCCAGCATATAACAGTCACGTTTGTTCCCAAAGATACTAGCATGTGTTCCTCACATATCGTGGTTCAAACATTATCATCAATCATTTTGCTAATATACCCGCAAACCTTTCTATGCAAAATAGCCTATTCCTGTATCTGTTTTGTACTCAAGGTTTCTCCAGGCATATATAATAGGCAAGAAGTAGTCTTTAACAAAGGAGATCCTCAATTTTTTCCTTTCCACTACAATGAAAATTAGAACCATTGCAAACTAACCATCCTATTGTATTAGCTTCCCTCTGTGCAAACAGTTAAGTTCTGACAAACCAAGAACCATGATCTCTGATACCTAATTTGACAGGTAAGAATAATGGTCACAACGGTATAACCCATAATTTGCGGGAAGCAAAAACCTTCGTTTTGGACAGTCACTTACCCAACACCGTGTGAATCCTTGAGTATGCAAACAAATAGGGAAAACTAAAAAGCAACTCTAATCAGCCCTAACATCTCACAATCAGCCCCAAAACAGCAAGATAATAAAGTAATCAAACACACAGCAAGAAATCCAAACTTTAACCGTGGAAAACCCCCAAACGGGATAAAAACACGGGACAAAACCTAGGTTTCCGCTTAAATTCACTACAACAATGAGAGGTACACAAGGACTCTCATATATAACATTAGAGGTATACAACAAACATCATAATCTTGTAATCAAGCATCAAGATATATGGCAACAATCAAAGAACAAGAAAGGAAGAATATCACCAAATAAGATGCAATCTGCCTAGGTATGAAAACGGACTTTCAGGCCTCAAAATCAAAATCCCAACAGTTAGAACCTTCCTCTCGATGTCAGGAAGCTACAGCCCGAAAATCGTGACGATCCGACAGTGCAATCTCCGGTGATCGGAAAAACACTGCAGATGGATTTGGGTGATATATTACTCCGAAAAACTTCTTTCTTTTCTTTTCTTTTCTTCTCCTCGCAACTCTTCACACATCTTACTGCTAACCACAATAATAAGAGTCCTTAAATAGACCCAAGATGGGCCTCAATGTGTTGGGCTATTAATCCTCATGGGCTAAGAAAAAATACCCAACAAATCTCCCCCTTTTCTGCCTATGAGGATGAGTTCGCCATCCCGGCGATCGAGCAACACACCTTCAACTTTTCTCTTCCTACAGCATTTGTCAACATATCGTGAGGCATTATCATTCCGTATGGAACTATTATTAAGTTCAAACATAACCACTTCAATGGCATCTCTAATCCAAGTGATAACAGATATTCTATGTTTTGATTCTTTTGTGAACCATCAAATTCTTTAGCAAGTGTGAATATCACTTTGATATTATCAACAAAGAACCGCATAAATAACGTTGTTTCTTAGAAAACACCAGTTCTAGCAAAAACCTCATTCAACCCCTACAATATTCTTTGGCACAGCTTCCGTAGCTTCCATATACTCACCTCTTTGTAGACAATGCCAAACACTTTTGTCAATCTAGATTGCATGAAACATGCTCCCTCTGAAAGGTCATCAATTATCCAGAAGTGGAATTTCATGTTGTCCTTATTTCCAGCATATCTGAGTCTGCTGAAACCAACAAGATTGATACCCATATTCCATAATGTATAACCCAATTGGTAAGTACCTCCGCAGAAATCTAAATATCCATTTTAACAGCTTCCCAAAGCTTTCATATACCAGGATTGGACGAACCGACTGACAACAACACCAATTGCATTGATTAAAATCCGCGTTGTAGTAACACACCATAGCAACATCAAGCTACCCAACACCTGAGTCATATGAACAATATCCATCTTTTCAATATTCTTCTTGGAAGAGGGGCAATCTTTATCAGTTAAGCATAAAGTTGATAGTAAGAGGGTAACTAACACTTAGCTATATCCAACTAGAACCTTGCATAGCACCTTCTTAAATATTGCTTCATTGTAAATATATGCAACTTCTTGGCACCTGTATCACGGAAAATCCGAATGCCAATGATCTGTTTTGCTGGCCCCAAGTTTTTCATAGAAAAAGACTTGCTCAAATCTCGCTTCAATTGGGCAATTCTTCCAATGTTCTTGCCAACAATCAACATATCATCAACATATAGCAACAAGATGATAAAGTCATCATCACCAAACTTCTGAAAGAAAACACAGTGATTTGAAGAAGTCTTTCGGTAGGCTTGCTTCCCTATGACCGACTCAAATTTCTTGTACCACTGTCTCGGTGCTTGCTTCAACCCGTACATACTTTTCTGAAGTCTACACACGTAGCCTTCCTTCCCCTTAATCTGAAAACCTTTAGGTTGCTCCATGTAGATTTCTTTATCCAGATCACTATGAAGAAAAGCTGTCTTGACATCCATTTGCTCCACCTCAAGATCGAGGCTAGTCGCTAAACCAAGAACAACTCGAATTGATCCCATCTTCACAACCGGAGAGAAAATCTCATCAAAATCAATACCTATTTTCTGACTAAAACCTTTAACCACCAATCTGGCCTTGTACCGGTCTTCAAGAATGTAGTTCTTCAGACTTTAATTTGTAACCATTTGTTTTTCAAAGCTCTCTTGCTCTTCGGCAGCTTCACCAACTCAACGGTATTGTTCTCACGCAAGGAATTCATCTCATCTTCCATGGCTTCAAACCATTCTTTTTTGTGTTCATCTTTCATAGCTTCTGCATAACACTCAGGCTCTCCCCCATCTGTAAGTAAACAAACCTCATGTTGCATAATACTTGTGGAAGGATGATGATCTCTAGTAGACCGCCTAAGCGGAAGGAATGGTGGCATATCAGGTACTGGTAACTCAGGATGAACGTCTTCATCTAAGTTTGGTTGCTCTTGAGCATCAAAATCATCAGCACCCCCTATTCATCATCCATGTTCTCCATCATTTGTTCTGAATTATCATCTCCAAACTGTGAGTCAAAATGTTTAGGAGGAACCGGATCCAAGTCAATAAGATCATCATTATGTTGAGGAATTGTCTCCCTCTCAGCCTTCTCAACATCTTTCAAAGTTAGATCTTCCTCAAATACTACATCTCGGCTACGAACGAAGTTTTCTTTGTGAAACTGGATCATAACATCTGTACCCCATTTTCTTGACCATACCCGAGGAACACACATATGGCTTACCCTTCACATCAAGCTTTGATCTTTCATTTTTGGGAATATGCACAGATGCCTTGCATCAAAAAACTCGTAAATGACGATATGAAACATCTTTGCCACTCCAAACCCTGTCAGGAACATCAAAATGCAAAGGAACACAAGGGGTTAGATTAATAACATGTACCACCGTATTCAAAGCCTCACCCCAAAAAAAGCAGCAACCCCGCAATGAAAAGCAAGCATCCTGACTCTCTTCAACAAAAGTTCCTATTCAAACACGCTCATGCTAAGATCCCATATAAACTGTGTGTACCTTCGGTGTGAGTCTTTTGATGTCTGAATTCCATGCTCTCTACAATAAGCATTAAAGGGGCCAATGTATTCACCTCTATTGTCAGTTCGAATACATTTAAGTTTCTTCCTTGTCTGCCTCTCAACTAAAGCATGTATATGCTTAAACACATCCAATACTTGATCTTTAGTCTTCAAGGTATATACCCAAACCTTTCTTGAGTGATCATCGATGAAAGTGACAAAATATGAACACCCACCAAGTGTTTTAGTCTTCATGGGACCACAAACATCGGAATGTACCAGATCAAGTATGTTCTCCATTCTGAAAGGAGAACGAATCTTAAAAGCAAGTCTAGTTTGCTTTCCTGCCAAACAGTGTGAACACTTTTTCAAGTTGATATCATGCACACCAGATAACATATTCTTCTTAGAAAGAATAGACATTCCCTTTTCACTCATGTGACCAAGTCTCTTATGCCATAACTCGGTCATATCATCAATGTCTACAACATTGACAATGCTCTTGGATATCTTCGGATGAGTCATGTATAACTTGGATTCCCTTTTTCCTCTTGCCACAATCAAGGATCCGAGTGTTACTTTCCACAAACCATTACCAGAACTGTTATGGTAACCATCTTCATCAAGAAGACCTGTTGAGATAACATTTGTAACATTTCTCATTTTTCATGTCTTTGTACGACTATATTAATGATCACTATTATTTTAGTCCGATACGCGTTTGTTTTTAATGTTTACTTTTAAGCTAAACCGCATAGACTAGAAATAATCAATGAATGTAACGTCACCAAATATAAATAAGTGTTTACATCAACGCAAGTAAGTAATAATTATTTTAAGAATAAGTATGAGCCATTTGCGTATTTTATTTTTATTGTCACGTAAAGGGGTACGTATTCACGATAAAATAACATTTGGCTACGCACCCCTTAAACACCTAGACATACCTATACTCAACCCAAAACCACACTTGAGAGCCTAAACACAAAATTTAATCAATCTTGTGTTCATAACAATCTTAGTGTCGAAATGATGGCAAGTAAGACCCACAACAAATCTGACCCATGTGGATTTATTTCCTAACAAAATCCCCAATGATCTTAAAGGTACATGTACTAATCATGAAGTCATTAAAACATGTACCTAGATGGTCTCCTACTAATCCTTACCAATGATAATACCCACTTTTCTTCCCTTGCTCTCTTAGTCCGGTTAGCAAAGGAAACAACAACCAAAGTCAGAGATTCCCTAATCTACTGAAATCATTGTACCCCAACTAACTAATTAAAACATGTACTAAGGTGGTTTAACTTAAAAAACCATGTGTGAGCAACTAAAACCCCCTAAACCACCTAAGCTAGATCTATTTTAGCTAGGAAAGAACCAAGGGGAAATAACTAGCTCACATTGCTTATAATAAACACTCACACTAAGAAACCACTTAACAATTGTTCTAAACCTCTAAACTCTCTCTCAAAGCTAAGAACCTCTTCTTTCTTCTCTATACATTTGGATTCCAAATAACCAAGCCAAATCGCGACCCACTTAGATCACTAAGGATTTAAGAAAACCTTTAAGGTCACGTACAAGGTTGTTAAGGCGTGTACGCGAGCTAAGGGTCGAGTATACCGAGCTTTGAAGCTTAAAAATTATACACTGACGTTTTGGGTGTAACAAGGTAAGTCGTTTTTTACGACTAAGTTACCATCAAGGAGACTAGGACTATTGTAAGTCATTCTAGGTCCTCTACGTTGTCCTTCATACTCATATATCGTTAATTGATCCTAGTTTCGCTTATACTTCAAGTTTAAAACTCAAGGTTACGTGAAACATGCATGGTTCGACCCATGCATGGATCACAACGCTACCCTTTCATAGTCACAAAACAACCTTGTGTGGTGCCATACATAAATAACTACACGTAAACTAATGTTGTAATCACGACATGAGGGTGTGGAAACATGTATTCGACGTTAATGAGTGTTTGCATGTCACAGATCACGGTTAGAAAATGCTAGACACATATATTATGACGCTAGACTATTTATCGAAGCCATATGTTACATTAATAAACCATTCGGGCCATTAATGGACTAGTAGCTTATTTACCAGTGAGTACCAATACGCTAGCCCCATGAACCATAATAACCTACATAGCTTATTGTAAGCTTACGCGGCTTTAAATGAGCTTAACGTTGACTTAAGAACCTAGATGACCCTACGTTTTCTATTATAACAAACGAACCCTTAAACGGGCCTATCAAGCCCCATTACCGAGTTCCACAAAATAACCAATACGCCACAATAAGCTCCCACGAGCTAGTCGAGAGCTAAACAGCCTATAAGCCTTCTAAGTGATCCTAAAAGGTCATTGACCCCAAAAGAGTTAAGACTGGAACCACTAGGCACCCTTACTGTGTTACTCTAACGAGGCCCAAACCCAACGTTGAGCTTATTAGCTTATCGAGATGAAGCTATACATAAGGCAACTAACTCCTAAGTGGCATATTGGACCCAATTTACTTTTAACGGACCCAAATGGAAACCCAACAAGACCCTTTAACAACTTACCCCGGGCCCTTAACAGGCCCAAGACACCCCGGCCCAACAGAAATGCTAATTAGCTTAATTAGCTTATTTGGGATAAATCCGAAATAAAAACACTTAAATGGGCTTAATACAAGATTAAATAGGTCCATAGTACAAGCCTAGTAAACATAAAAGGGTATATCCGGCCAAGCTATTGGGCTTTTACGGGTCCAATAAGCCTCGAAAAACCACAATAAGCTCCCGCGAGCTTATTTAAGCTTAACCCGACCCACGTGAGCTTATTAACGACATTTAGACTAAAAAATAATAACGGGCCTCTAAAAAAGCTAAAAACGGACCTTAGCGGGCCACAATAAGGCCCGTAGAGCCAAAATACAGCTCGATAAGCTTATTTTTCAAAAACCGAAATAAATTTTTATAACTTAATGTAACTAATAACGAGAGATGACGCATGTTTGAAACTTTATTTAGAGCTAATATACTAATTTCGCAAGTCAAGGGACTAAAAACGTAAACTTCGAAACTTGAAGGGTTAGTTTTTGTTATTTTTTTATTACATAAATCCAGGTGACCAATTTTTGAATATTCTTGAAACTTAATGATGGAATATAACGATAAAAACCACACTATCTTTTTGTAAACGCTGAAGGGACTAAATTGTGTCTTTTCCGAAACTAAAATGGTTTTTAAAAATAAAAAGTATATATTTATAAACTAGGGACTAAAGTGGAAATAACTATGGAACCTTAAGTTTATGTTTAGGAACAAAAGATGAAATAGATGAAACACTTAACACGTCGGTCGAACATTAAGATATTCGGACATCGAACGGGTTTAATAACAAGTTAATAAATAATGTATATTTATTAATAATGATTTCACGTTTCTCGAGAACCATCGAAATGTATAATACAATAATTTGTGCGTCACCACAGCAATGATCATGGTATATAGTAAACTTAAAAATTAGATTTAGTTTATACAATGATAATCTTTCAGCTTAAATGTGTAAACTAAGACTTTGACCTGACTTACATGTACTTAACGTGCGAACCACTTTTTTGCTTACTTGGATATTTTGTTATCATTCGAGATAACTACCGGCTAAGGTAGTTTTCATAGCCCCATAGCAGTTTACATTATTTAAATCTGGATGTACATCTTGGGTTTAGAACATGCTTTTGTTTTACAAACTGGACGCAAGTGTAACATTTTATTACCATGAATACGTGTAAGCCTAAGTTACCATAAACCGATTATGTCCAATGATCATAACTGTATAATTGCACAGATGTGATTGGGGAATTACATGTTTGGGCGCGATGTATGGGATAGATCTATTAGGGATATGGACAATCCCCGTTCGGGTGACTTAGACTATCCTGGGAACGAACGCAAACCATTCGAACCTTGGGATGTTGTTCGAGGGTAAGCGACATCATCACGGACACCTGATTGTGCAAATTATATTTGTCATCCATATATGTCGAGACCTCGATGTCATGAGCTTAGGAAACTAATACTTTTTTATGATGTTTGCATGTGTCGCTCAATCATACACTTGGAAATCTTGTGGTGCTACAATTGATCTACATAAACCTATGAATTCACCAACTTTAAGGTTGAACCTTTTAAGCATGTTATTTCCAGGTCAATAAGAGGCAACGCGGTGCGATGATACATTGGGAAGTCAATAATGAAGAGTACAACAACTTAAGATTTGGGTCTTATTACACTTTGGGACAATTGTTATAAACCGAAATTCTTGAACTATCTTGATTAACTATTTGAACCTAGAGCTTATGTAACAAACAAGTATTTTGTTAATCCAATGTATCTTTTTTTTTCAACGACACGTTTAGTAGTCGTTCTCAAGATCTTGTGCTTAATGTGACTCCAATAATGAATCGCCTCGGATATCAACATTCCGTTGCAATCACTCAGATTTGAGGTGTTACAGATAGTACCAAGTCAGATGCCAAGGTTAAAGAGAACAACCTAAGGTCAAAAGTTTTTTGTCGAGGACTATAACACTATTACAACAAAACTGTTTTTCACAAAATGTGAATTTGTGATGAGACATACATGCATTAACTTGTTACCTTCTACGCATATATGTTATAATATGACATGCCATTTGTTAAAGCATTAGATAGGTTACTAAGTGCTTACCGCAATTGACATAAACTCGTTGTATATAAAATAATATTACGTATATGACTTATAAAGGACTTTACTATTAAAGCCTTACATATCATATCGATTTTCTTATAAGAAATACTTATAACGTATTTTACTTTTGCAGTAACCCATGTCTTAGCGACCGTCAGATGGTTACCTACACATCCGTCTACACAACCTGAGCACTGAGCCCCCGTCAAGTTATTATGGGGATCCAATTATGATGAGATATCAGAGGGAGGCATTCCAACGGAGTCATCGTACTAGATACGACGGACTCCCGCTGACCGCCAGTATGACCCTACCGTCACCATATGTTATTTTTTTAACATACTAGTCCAGAGAATCTACAGATATCTAGACCTTGATTCCTCAGGACGAGGTAATGAGCGTGATCCTATGTCATACAGGCACTATGACCCTGACTAATACGAGCCGAGATGCGCTATATACCCCAATATATACCCTTAGGAGGATACATGGAGTTTTCCAGCTGAGGAACAGCCATTACCACCTTTATTAATCACCTAGCTACTTGTAAGTCAGCCCATAATTTACAGAGGGTCGGAATTCCCGAGGAGGATCCGGATGAGATACGAGGATGATGATACAGAGTGATTGGTACCGGTTGACTACCCTTATGAGGACGGTGGAGATGATGTAGATTGAGTGATGACTGGCGATTCATCTAGGGATGACGCCAGGGATGAGGATGAGGACGAGGAGGATGAGGAGGACGAGGAGGAGGAAGAGCACTAGTCCGCTGACTCTAACCGTCAACCTGCTGATGAATCCGTTTACCCACCTGAGGTAACAAAGCCTTTTATACACCAACCCACCACTTGACATTACTGATGGGCTAAGGATTACCGTCCGAGGTCCGACCCCAGACTTCCATATCCCTTCCACCAGAGGCAGAGATTGAGAGACTTCTGACCATGACTACTCCATCACCATCACCACCTATCTCACTATCACCACCCTCTGCAGGGGAGCGCCTTGCTAGGTGCACGGCCCCACCTGCACATTCACCACCTTTACCACCATCATCTGGGTGTCTAACCCAAATCCAGACACTCAGGATAGCATCCACCCAGGCTCTCATTGATGCAGTTACTGCCGCATTACCACCACCTCCACTACCACCACTACCACCATCTCTATACATACCACCACCTGTTGACCGTAGGGATGATATTCCCGAGTCTGAGCAGCCTCCCCGCAAGAGGTTGTATTTGTCCACTATAGGCTCCAGATATGAGATCGGAGAGAGTTCTACTGCTAGACCTACCAGAGGTCGAGGGATAGATTATGGATTTGTTAGCACGGTAGATGCTGAAGAGAGGCGACAGGGGATTAGAGATGTTGGGTACGGGATTAGGGATACTTGGGTAGATCCGGCAGAGGCAGTTCCAGAGATAGCACCTATGACCGTGGGAGAGGTCAACACTAGGGTCATAGAGCTTGCTGAGCTCCATGAGCGGGATACACAGGACTTGTATGCTCTACTAGAGGATGCTCAGGATAGTAGGTCTCGTATATCACAGCGAGTCGATATGGACTCGCAGCGGGTCGATTTACTTATGGGGGATAGGATGACTCTCCAGGAGACAGTATAGATGGTGGAGGAGGAAGCCTATACTTCCCAAGAGGCTTGGGCTCACTCGATAGGATTGAGTCAGGCGACTCATCAGGAGCTTCAAACCCATCGTGATCATGTGTATGCACATGAGACCTATCTCCAGGCACACCAGACACAGCTACAGCTGCAGAGTACTCTCATTCAGACACAGCATCAGGTACACGAGACTCGCTTTCAGATGCAGCAGGCTGAGTTAGCAGCGCTTCGAGAGACTAATCATAGGCGCCAGGACCAGATGGTAGAGACTCTCCGAGTCATCAGAGATATGAGGCGAGAGATGAGCGACATGCAGACTGAGTTGTTAGCACTGCGAGAGCAGCAGAGGAGAGCTAGGCAGCCAGGACCAGAGGCTAGGATTTCAGATCACCAGGATGCTTCTGGGGACGCCGACAGTCACATCTAGTGATTTATGTTATTGTATCTTGCTAGGTCATTGTACAGGCATGTTAAGTATTAGGGGTTTTCCCCGCTAGCATAGCCTTAGATATTTTGTATTGTATTATGTGTACTCCAACAACTATTTCATGTAAAATTTTCAAAGTTATGAATGAAATGGATGTGTTACTTTGTACTATATACCTCTCTTGTGTTGATTATCTCACCTATATATTAATATATTCTGTCATATAACCTCATGTTTTGTCTTTTGTGATCTAGACAAATCATGGCACCTACAACCAGAAGAGGACCAAATACCCATGGCACCACAAACCAGAAGAGGACCAAACACTCCAGTCAACGACACCAACCCAAACAACATGACCCCCGAATCCGTCCAAGCAATGATCGACCAAACTCTCTTGCGAAACTCCACCAATGGGGATGGAAGCCACAGTTCGCACGGGGATAACCGAAGGAACGTGCAAACTGCGCGTCCTTGTTTTTACGCTGATTTCATGAAGTGCCAACCTTTGAACTTCAAAGGGGCTGAAGGCGTGGTCGGTTTAACTCGATGGATTGAAAAGATGGAATCGGTTTTCAATATCAGTGGTTGTGCCATTGAGAATCAAGTTAAGTTTGCCACCTGCACTCTGTTAGGTGCTGCCTTGACTTGGTGGAATGGTCAGATAAGAACCTTAGGTCCAGAGGCATATGCCATGACTTGGGAAGTACTCAAGAGAAAGATGACGGACAAGTATTGTCCGCAGGGTGAAATCAAGAAACTGGAAATCGAGCTGTGGAACCTAAAAGTCAAGGGAAACGACATTCCAGCATACACTGAACGTTTCCAAGAGTTAACCCTAATATGTACCAAGTTTGTTGCCAATGAAACCGAGAAGATTGACAAGTACCTCAGTGGACTTCCTGACAACATTTATGGGAACGTCAAAGCTGCCAAACCCAAGACATTGGATGAGATTATTGAGTTGGCCAATGACTTGATGGACCGGAAACTCCTCACCTATGCTGAAAGGCAATCTGACAACAAAAGGAAGGCTGATGATTCATCCAGAAACAACCATGGACACCAACAGCAACCCTTCAAAAGGCAGAATGTCGCCAGAGTCTACAACATGGGGACAGGCGAAAGAAAGCCATATGGGGGATCCCTGCCCAAGTGCAACAAGTGCCATCTCCACCACAATGGCCCGTGCACCCAGAGGTGCCACAAGTGCAACAAGATAGGGCACTTTGCTCGCGATTGCAGGAGTACTGGTAACACAAATGTTGCTAACACTCAGAAGGGCAATGGGGCAACTCCCAAAGGAAATGGTTGTTTTGAGTGTGGAGCACCAGGACACTTCAAAAGAGATTGTCCAAAACTGAAGAATAAAAATGGAGGAAATGGGAATGCACAAGGATGGGTTTATGCAGTTGGGAATGCAGAGAAGAGGGGAAATACACCAGGAAACCCTGATACGAATGTCGTCACGGGTACGTTCCTCTTAAATAACCACTATGCATCTATCTTATTCGACACTGGTGCCGATAGAAGTTTTATATCCACTGCATTTAGTTCCTTGATAAACATCGCCCCAACTTCATTAGAAAATTGTTATGATGTCGAATTAGCTGATGGGAAATTAGTCGAGATAGACACAATTATACGAGGTTGCACCTTAAATTTCTTAGGCCATCTGTTCAACATAGATCTAATGCCCGTAGAACTGGGTAGTTTCGACGTCATTATCGGTATGGACTGGTTAAGAAGATGTCACGCCGTGATTGTAACGACCCACTCCGGAAAGGAGGCCGAAACGTCATAATCATGGTGTCATATCAAAGCATAATAAAGGCATAAAGT
>BQNB010071310.1:0-32811 GCA_026074375.1 Tanacetum coccineum | reverse complement strand
TAAAGCACGTTTTCACAACTCGAACTCAAAAGCAATTTAATGTAAAACGACATTCCTGATAACTTTTTAGTTTTGCCCGAGACTTGGAAACGAGCCGAAAAGGGCTAAAACAACACCGCAAACATTTTTTTCGAACAATATACAACGCGGACACATAAAAACAATTAATTTTGTTTTTAATTATCAGTATTTATTTAATAAAAATATTAAATAAATTAGTCATCATTTTTAATTAAAAGCGTTGTGGATAACGCGAATACTCGAGTTGAAATCCAATTTTATTTCGGACAAGGCGAAACCGGTTCACAAAATGAATAACAGATATTTTATTAAATGTTATAAAATATTTATGAAACATTATCAAGTTAATACTCATTTTTATCAGAAAAATGATTAGGAAAACAATGGCGCAAGTTTCGAGATTTGAATCATCCGTTAAGTCGCTCAAATGAGTCCCGAACCGCTTTTATCAAAAAGTATATGAAAAAGTTACACTTTTTACCCTCAACTTATTTAACTTGCCACTTTTGATATAAAGTTTTAATATATATATAATTTATATATATTTCATTTCATTTCATCTCATTTATACACACATACTCATAAACTTCTCTCTCTCTCTCCCAAAATGTCCGGCCACCACTCGACCACCGCCGCCGCCGTTCACCACCGCCGGAAAACTTTTCCGGTGAGTGTTCCGGCGAAGACCAAAGTTACTCCCCCCACTCCGATCTACCCGATCCACCACCCCACTCGCCCCACGCGCCACTTTCACCACCCCACTGCCTCCGACGCCACCATCTTCACCATCATCACAGCACACCACCATCATCATCACCATGAAAGGGTGCGTTCGGTTGGTTGTAAACCACCCGAAAAGGGGTGTGTGTTTGTTCAGCTATTATAAAAAAAGAAAAGCCACGACAAGGTGGCGTTCGAATTTAAAGACAAACCACAAGGGAGCAACCGGTTTTGTATTTAAGCAACATTGGGTGCGTTTGTTTCTGGTATAAAACACCACCACGAGGGGTGTTGTTTTCGGTGACAGTCCACCCCAAGGGTGCGTTTGTGGACCAGCCACCGCACGGGGTGCGGTTTAGTTTGTAAAATAAGCCGAAGAGGGTGCGTGTGGGTCGGGTCGGGCTGTGGGATAGCCAGGTCGGGATGGGTTTAGCAGCTAGGGGTGTTTGATTGTGGGTTGGGTCCGGGTTGTTTTTGTGTAACAGCTGGTATAAAACCGTAAGGTGCAACGGGAAGTTTATCAAATAAAAAGAGTACGTTTGGTTTGTTTATAACGAGGGTGCGTTTGGAGTCGGGTAGGCAGCCGGGACAAGGGTTGTCGGGTTGACAGCCGCGGGTGCGGTTGGTTTTATTAAAACACCCCGAAGGTGTTTGTTAGTTGGGTTGGTCGGGGTTATTTTGCGGGTACAGAGGGAAACAGCCGAGAAAGGGCGTGTTTGGTTTGTTTGGTTTAACAGCCGGGGGCTGTTGGGTTTGGCTGCGAAAACAGCCGGGGTGCGTCGCGTTTGAGTGTGTTGTCACCGATATAGGGTGAGTTTGGTTTACACCAACATAGTTATTTGATTCAATTTTTGATTTTAACGAATAAATATTGATGTATAAATATTATAATTTGTGCGGTCTAGTAAAACATAAATAAATCTAAAAACGAGATTTAATATAAAGTTTATAAGCGTGTATTAGACATATTTGAGACGAGAATTGGACTAAAAATAGACTTTAGTGCCTTTATATAACGAGTAATTTAAATCAGAAATCGGAACATGGGATTCGGGATTCGAGACTTTGAAAAGTTAGACATTGGCTTACAAAATATAACAAATTATATTTTGACGGACGTTTAGACATAAAACGGGACTTTTAAATCCAAATAACGAAGAAACCAAGAGAGTAAATCGAAATATATACTTTAGTAGAAAATAAGTTAATTTTAATATATATTAAATCTGGCAGATTATTAATTTAATGATTTGAGCACTTTTGAGTCCGTTTCAGCCTTCCGGCGAAACACGAAAGTTGTTCGAACTGACGTTTTAAACTTTGTTCGCGAGGATTGTCCAGTTTTTTTATTATGTATTTATTTTAAAAAAAAAATTTTAAGACATAGCGGGTCAAAACTAAAGATCGGTAGATATATTATTTCAATTAATTATTTAATACCACTGTTCGGTTCTAAAAACGGAAAGTCTAAAAAATATTAACTTTCTGTAAATATTGAGATAAGTTAGGATTAGACGGAAAATAGTATATATACATAAAATATACTAAGTGTTAATGTTAAAGACGCGCAAGTGATTTCTCAATCACATGTATAGTAATCATACTATTAAAATTATTGAATTGATTTCGTCGTTACGAGTTGAACGCATCGTTGAAAAAAATCGTAAAAATTTAATACGTGTATAATAATAGAGCGACATAATTATAGGATCGTGGCCGAGATCGTTGCAGATTCGGTTTGTGATTTATTGGACTATTTGGATCGTGTACTTTGATCAAGGTAGTTCATAGCCCCGCTTTTCAATCTTTTGAATGTTACAATATCCCGCGAGGTATAACCATGCTTGTCAACAAATTCTTATATGGGATATCTTATAACCACGTGATTTGTTTTAAGGGATTCATGGAGATTTATAGCCTCCCCCTCTTTTACTGGTATTACATATATTTTTTGGGGTGAGAACATGCTTGTTTACAAATAGCATTTACATGATTGTTTACAAATGGTTTCCATACTTATTTGCAAGCTCGCTATGGGATACATTATTTTGAACTTCATTTTTTGGTCACAAATGCATACTTACATTTAAATAATTACGATTAGCTAGGCTGATTGAACTGAAAAGACAAAACGTACTGCCCGGTAATCTTGGAGGGGACACCGGTAAACGTGAGTACATATTTTACTTTACTGCACTGGTGTTACTTTGGAGGGGACACCGGTAACGGGGGTATATACATACATTGTATCACTGCCCAAATTAGGGTACATACAAGTCTACGTCACAGCGTCATGAACTGTAAATCACTTAGAGGGTGAGCGCGAATGTTATGAAATAGATCTATTCGGGTATGGATCCCTATTCGGGTGATTAAGCTATCGCTGGTAACAACATTATAGCGTGATGTAATTACGCGAATGATATAAAATAATCTATTCGGGATTGACAACCCCCGATCGGGTGACTAGCTATCACAGTTGAACGAACGTATAACAATGTCGGATTTATAACGTTGGGACTATAGGGCCCCCCGACAAATATATGATAGGGGTACATTTTGTGACATAAAATATGTTCATAGCATTGTTTAAAAAAATCTTGGGATAAGATTGGTAACTTTTGGTGACATAAAATGGGGTCCTCGTGCATATTTTATAACAATTACAAGGTAACTGTGATGACCCAGTGATAAAAATAATTGTTGAAACTTACATTCCATACTTAAACTAATCTATTAACTTACAACTTTAATATTGACACTTTTAAGCATTTTTTCACAGTGAATTAGATGCTTGGATTATTTGATGTGCATTGGAGTCTTTACATGCAAGTTTTTCATGGTAATGCAATTATTGGCCAAATTATATTAAATTCAGAATTTGATTACAATCAACGATATTGTTTTACAAACACACATTTTAGAGGTCGTTCTCTTGTATCTAGCGACTGTGTATTTATGAAGTAGCACCCCATGTGGTATTCCTCTGCATTGTTGTAATATGGGGGTGATACCATCATGAAAGGCTCAAATCTTTTTAACAGTCAATGAATATATACTCTTTTACACTTCTGACAAAATTCCAGATTGTTAATCAACTTTTCATTCATCAAAATGAAAAATTTGGAGTTTTACGACAAACATAATATTGTAAATTGGGAATATATTTTGCTGGGAATGACAGAAGCAAAAGAATCTGAAGTCTGCAAGGTTATAAGAGCATATGGAAGTTCAAGTTTTCATGGTGATTTTCAAGCATTGTTAAGAAGACTTGACAGCCAAGATTTAAGTCAACTTTACAGCTTGGTTCAAGAGAGATTTAAGGTTCATCCACTTGAGGGTCATGATTTAGATCTATGGGGAGATCTTAGAATGATATTTGATCCAAATGAAGAAGATGACATATGGTTGAATTAATAATATTCCAGAATCTTGAGATGTAAATTACGTGAATAAAGTGTTTTACACTTTATCTTAGATGTACTTTCAATACAGATCAACACGTTAGTAGACAAGAAGTATCCACAGAAGAAGGAAATCTTAAAGAAGATGATCAACTTGAATATAGAAGCAGAAGAAAGTAATATGGCTTTTGAGCTTATAAAGTTTATCAAATCTCAGATTGCAGAACAGAGTTAGTTATGATAATAGGCAAGGAAGCTAAAGTGTTTAAAAGAATCCTCTCAAAATCAAAGAGCTTTAATTCAAGAAACTTAAAATATGCAAGAAGGCAAATCATAAGTTTAGGGGAGGATTGTTGGGAATTAAAGAGCTTCTACCAGATAATGCTGCTGAGGACTTAGTACTGTTAGTTGAAGACTTAGTACTATTAGTTATAGTTAGTACTGCTAGTACAATGTTAGTACTGTCAGTATAAGTAAGTACTGTTAGTTTAAAACAGTTAGTACTGATTATGTGATATGCATGAGTTATATTAGAAATAGATATGCATGATCACTTAACGCGTTTTGTAAGCCTATTATGGTTTTTCCTTGGTGTATAAAATGAACCCTGACGACATAGTTAGACATATGACAGATAGATCAATTCAGAGAATAGAAGAAGAACACGATTACTTATTAGGCAAAACATATAGTTGTTTTGTGATTTATTCAATATTGTGAAAGTTTTGTGTTCATTGTTTGATTGTTTCTTTTGAGTATATAAAGATTAATTCCGAATAGTCTTTATATATACACTACAAGGTTTCTAATATAGCTATTTAGATTTATCTAAGCCAACAAAAGATCCATTCAATTGGAACCTACAAAAATGGAGAAGAAGTTATTAAGAAGGATAAAGAAGAAGAAGTTGTTGTAAAAGAGAAGGAAGATGTAGAGATTGAGAATGAAAAGAATGATGATGTTAACGTTGAGAAAACTGATGAAGGTGTTAAGGAGAAAGATGTTATTGATGAATCAGGTAGTCAGGAGATTAGAAAAGAGCAGAAGCAGACACCAATTCCCTCACCAACTAGATCTCTTAGGAATGTTTCTTCGTCTGAAAAAACTGATTCTGAGGAATTAACAGTTGTTGTTTCACCAACAACTGCCACAACATCCAAGACTTCCTCCTTATCAAAACGCAAGAAAAAATCTTTCCTTCAAAAGACAAAGACATTACCAGGAAGTATTGCTGGCATGTGTAGACGCTGAGGATTAATTCGTTCTCATATTAAGAATAAATTTGTCACTCAAGATTTATTCATGGAAAAGATTCAGGAAGTTTTGCAACACTGCAATACGGTTGTTCCAGAGCTGACCAGTTGACAAAACAATATCTCATGCATATCACTTTAGCAGTACTAACTATATAATACTAACATCACTAACTATTAACTAACAGTACTAACTATACTGGTAGTACTAATATTTGTACTGACAGTACTAACTAATATAACTAGAAGTACTAACTACTTAGTCTATTTCTTTAGTCTTTAGCAGCAGTATCAATCTTGAACCAGCAGTAGTAAAGTAGAACTGGCAGTAGTAACTTAAAATTCCTAACAATTGCTTCATCAAACGTGTTGGGATCATCCTCAACATTAAAGCAATAGGAGTGTTGGTCAGAGACCTCATCCCTTGTTTCTCCAATTAAGTATAATTGAAATTCAGGTCCAAAATTCTTTAGATTCCTATTCCTTTTGCTTTTTCTAAGCTCAGGTTCAGGTTGTTGAACAACCTCTTCAGGGACCACTGAACCACCAATGTCTTCAGTTCCATTTGAAATCCTGAGACTTGGTATAGGGACTAAAGATAATCTATTATCATCAAATATAACATCCCTTGATTCAATTATTGAGTTAATTGAAACCAAATCATTAGGCTTAATGACATAGAACCTAAAAGCAAAAAAAAAAAAAAAAGAAACCAAAAAATAAAAAACACACCACCACCACCCGCCCAAAAAAAACAAAAATAAAAAAAAAAGAAAAAAAAAAAAAAAAAAAAACCCTTTAGAATGCTCAGCATATCCATCAAAGATGCATTCAATGCCTCTTTCACCTAAAGTTTTTAGCTTTGGATCAGGGAGTCTTACAACTGCCCTACAATTTAGTCCAGAGTTCATAAGGGGTAATCATGTTCCTTTTATTTGGAATCCTATTTAATAAATAGCAAGCTGTTAACATAGCTTCAACTCAGAACCTTTGACTCAGTCCTGAGTAGGACAACATGGGATTAACCATTTCTTTTAGTACTCTATTTTTCCTTTCAGATATACCATTTTGTTGTGAAGTATAGGGGGCAGTCATTTCATGGATAATACAGCATCATGGAAAATGCGAGTATCCTTGAGTACTCAACCTCCCCTGTCAGTCCTAAATCTTTTGATTTGGGACCCTTATTGTAATTCAATTTTAGTTTTAAATACTTTGAATTTATCTAATGCTTCATTCTTTGATTGTAATAAATAAACATAACAAAACCTGAAGCATCATCAATAAATGTCACAAAGTATTTTTATTCCCCAGTGAAGGAGTAGCATGCAGATCACATAAATCACTATGGATCAGCTCCAAAACTTCAGTTTCCGTATTTTTACTTTTGTTGAATTGGTTTTTCTTAGTTATTTTGTTTAGCATGCAAGTTTTACACTTTTCAGTATCCATGTCAAAAGCTAGGATTAACCCGTCCTTAGACATATCTTGCATCCTCTTTAAGTGGACATGGCCCAGTCTAGCACGCCATAGGATTGAATCATTCAGTTTAGAGGTTGACATAATGGCTAAAGCAATATTATCATTAACAATATTAAGCTTGAACATTTGATTAGTCAAATAACCAAAACCAATAAACACACCATGTTTGGATAAAACAAATTTATTAGATTCAATCACTTGTTTATAACCACAATTATTCAAAACACTACTAGAAACCAAATTCTTCCTTATATTAGGAACATGCAAAACATTAAACAATGAAACAATCTTTCTAGAACTAAACTTAAGATCGACACAACCACGTCCATGCAACAGGGTTGTTGACTCATTTCCCATGTGAAGAATAGATCCATCATTCAGCGACTCATAGGTCTTGAACCAGCATCTATCTTTACACACATGAACTGTTGCTCCTGAGTCAACCCACCACGCAACATCATCATCCTGCACAAAGTAAGCTTCAGATACATATGTAACATAATAAACCTGAAAAATATTTATTAAACATATTCTGACCTTTCAGCGAGTTGGTAGAACCATTCACTAAACCATTTGTGCCTGAACCATTGGCTTTGTTGCCAACTTTTCCACCTTTGCAATCCTTTTTCAAGTGTCCAGGTTTCCCACACTTCCAACAAGTCACTTTAGACTTTTTGTTAGGATCAGCTTTGGTGTTATCATGATGCTTACGTTTACCCTTGTTGTCATTGTACCTGGAGGAGTTGTTATGCTCCACCATATTGACAACTGAAGGACCAGCAACATTGTTGCCTTTTGGCTTGTCACTATCCTGCATCCTGAGGGACTCCTCAATACGCAGATGACTGCCCAACTCAACAAGAGTTAACTCCTCCTTCAAATGTTTCAAGGTGTGCTTGAAATCTTTCCAAGAAGGAGGGAGTTTATCAATGATACAAGAGACTTGAATAGCCTCATCCATGTTCATTTTATGTTGTGTAAATCTTCCAAGTATACCAAGAAGTTCATTGTATTGTTCCAAGACTGGTCTTGAATCAGTCATTTTGTAATTTGTGAAATTACTAACAAGGAACTTCTTACTTGATGCATCCTCAGCCATATATTTGGCCTCCAAGGAATCCCATAGTTCTTTGGAAGATTCAACATTTTGGTAAATATCAAACAAGGAATCAGACATACCATTGAGGATTAAACCTCTGCAGACATAGTCATCATTGTCCCACTTGGCCCTCTTCCTGATTTGTTCCACGGTTGCATCATCACCACCATCTTCAGGCATGGGAGTAGTCAACACATACACCACACTCATGCTGGAAAGCAAGAAGTGCATCTTCTTCTGCCATCTTCGAAAGTCCACCCCTTCAAACTTGTCAAGCTTGGCAAAGTTTGAAGCCATGTGTTTCATAGCAGCAGCAGCCATTGATTATCACAAAATAATCTTCTTTGATTGTTGGTTGTTGTGTGTCCCAGATCAGGGTGAAGACAATCAATAGCCTAGCTAATTACCAAAGATGGTTACCGGATATCACTTGAAGTCGTGTAATCACTTTCCAAAGAAGATTATTCGACCCTATGCCTGGGTATCACGAATACCTCCTTGGGATAAAACCAAGTGTTGTTCTTATTTTAGGCACAAATCAAGAACACTGCGTTTCTTTGTGTTTTTGTTTTCTGTGTGTTTTTCCATGCAATTGTGATCCCTATTTATAAAGGATTTACTCAAAAAACTATTTATGAAATTAATGAGAGATTAATGACCAATTAATCTCTTCTATAATTATCCTTTATAATTTAGGAATTACTGATTACATGACCATATTAAATATATGATCATTAATGCAGTCAAATCTGCCACTTAAATAGGCAAAAGTTGTTACAAAACATTTAATGTAGTCAAACCTGCCACTTAAATGTTTATAACCACCCATTTACTTCTAACCACCACTAAAAGAGTCAGAGAAAATCAGTGACTTGATGGGTGTACACTCCGTACCTCCAAACCCATTTCCAAGTATGATCCAAGTCTCACAATTTTTTTTTTGAACGGCAAAATTTTATAAACTAGCAAGGAGCTAGAAAAGAAATTACAAAGATATTAAATGCGGGTTTTTAAGCCAATCATCCCTAGAGAACTTCCTACTACACCTACTATTACACCAAAGAAAGGAGGAAGAGACAATATTCTCAAAAAGGATCGATCTAGACGCTTAATTAATTAACATCAAATAGAACGATTCCGAAATCCCCAATAAACCACCAAGAAACGTAGAAGACTGCCTTCCAAAAAACCTTTAACTGAACCCGGAAAAAAAAAGGAAACGAATAGAAGAGAACACTCGTCCCATCTAGAATGCGAACGCCAAAGTCTGGAAATCGATCTCCCACCAACGCAAACACGTGAAAACCTCCTGAGATAGAGAACATCGAAATAACAAATGATGGACTCTTTCCATCCGAAAAACAAACCGGCAAGAAGTGACCAAAAAAACACCTTTTTGGAGCCAAATTATGTCTAGTAGGCAAACAATCTCGACGAGCACGCCACATGAAAACGTTGATTTTAATAGGAATAAACTTAACCCACCTAGTAGGCTCAGCATGAGAGGAACACCAAATCAACAATAGCAAGACGAAGTATCTTTCACAACCTAAATTCACCACTGCTAAAAGGGAGAAATACCAACGATCATTAGAGTTGAAAGAACCACTGAATATCCAAAAACGAACTTAAATCTGAGATTCTTGCTGTTCAGAAACCCCCTTCCTCTACCCTGATCTCCGAATAGAGGACGTATCCAGGGCCAGCCATCCTTAGGGGCCTTAGTCCCACAAAACCAAATATTGGAGCAGATAAGGGCTAAATACAAACGCGGACACAACTCAACAAAGGGAATATCCCCTATCCAGTCTCTTTCCAAAACTATATAATGACCATCCCCGATACGTTTAGAGCAATACGACAAGAAATCAAATCCAGATGACTTAAGCACTTGAACTTCCTTCAAAATCGAACTCCATATGGAAACCTTACGAACTGAATGAGAATCAATCTTATCCCCATGAACCGCTTGGATAACACGAAACCACAAAGAATCATCTTCGAAAACACGAACGCCAAACCCACTTTAAAGAGCGCTCGTTAAGAGCGAAATAACTAACTCGAAACCCAAGACCCCCCCCTTTCTTCTTCGAAGCTAACACCATTATCCACCACACGGCACTACAGGAAGTTTTTTTCTCCAACAATGCTGGCACCTTTAAAGAAAGTTACTACGAATTGACTCCTCAAACTTAAGCACGCCTTTTAGGAACCTTAAAAAAAAATGGACATGTAAATAAAGGGGAGATCATCCGAGAACTAGATTGGTAACAAAGTAAGCCTACCACACTAACGCGAGGGTTTTCGCTTTTCCATTTGACAAAACCGATTGAAGCTTTAAAATTATCATCATCCCAAGCTTAGACGAGTCATCCCAGCCACCACCCATTAACCCCAAGATAACGGAACTCGTGTTCCATAATAGTCATACCTAAAGAAGAAGCCATATCCATCAACTCTAGACCGCGGGAACCCCCCAACCCAAAACTTTGGCTCTTATGAATATTAATCAGTAATGCCCGACGCGAGATTGTAAACATTTAAGAATAATTGATTAATACTCTACTCTCAAATTATTATCAGACCATTCACCCATAAAAAAGGCGTCAATCGCGCAAAAATAAAGAGATAAACCAGAGATCCCTGTAACGAATGCCTTAAAACACATCTTCATCAACCTGCTATTACAAAAGGATAAATGCAAAGCTCATATCAAAATAAAAAGAAAAGGGCGATAGCTGCTCACCTTTTTAAACCCACGATGAAAATGAAACTCGTCAGAACGGGACTTCCATTAACTAGTAACGAAGCCTTAGCAAAATCAAATACCTCTAATCCAAGTACAACCAAGTTGAACTCGAATACTCCAAAAGCCCTCAAGGACGTCAAGCAAGAAGCCCAACGAACCGAGTCATAAGCCTTAGCAAAATCAACTTATAAAAAACAAAATGAACGCTTTCTTTTTCTTCCTTTATACACAATCAAGCACTTCGTTTAAGAATGAAAGGACCATCCAAGATCTGTCTTCCAGCAACAAACGCGGATTGAGTGTTAGACACAAGGCCTGCTATAACCATAGCCAAACGGCTTGCCAAAATCTTAGTGACGACCTTATAAATACACCCTATTAAACTAATAGGGCGATATCATGACGAATTTTTGCATATCCAGGACTTTAGGGGATTAGAGCAATAGAAAGAAGAGTACAACCCTTAAGAGAACGGCCCTGTTTAAAGGAAATGCACCAACTGCTTCAAACACAGAAATCCGGACCAATAAACCTACCAAAATTTTCTAAAGAATTCAAAAGTGAACCGTCCGGCCCCCGGTGACTTATTGACTCCACAATCCACACAGGGCGCACATAAACTGCCAATCTAATCTCAACATAGACACATTGACCTCTAAAGTCGGCAAACCGATCTTGTAAGTAACCATTCGGAAAGGAGAAACTGAGTTTCAATCAGCCTTTGTGGCTTATTAAAACGGCTCATAGTGATCTTTAAAAGCTTTCTTCACTAATATAGGATCTTGCACCACGTACCATCAACAAAACACACCACGGATGGCTAGATGTAGACCGGTTCCTTGTTAATGATCCATGAAAGATTACTTTGAGTTCTCGACACCTTCAAATCGCCCATTTGCTTTTGCTTTCCTTTCTGGAAACGAAATCCATATCTTCATCTCCTTTAGATCATATCAGGTTACTTTCATCAAGTCTTGGGTCGCCAAAATCCAACGAATCAAAGGCCCATTTGAATGTGCAAACGTTTTATCAATATCACGAAGCTCAAAAAAATGGAGTTCTAGAACCTGCACTAACTGAATTTTCTTATCGTTAACCCACAACCTGATAACTTTTTTGAAGCGCTTGTAACTTCTTTTTAAAAACCGAAACATTTTATATTGGTCCGAATAAGCCAAGGCGCGCCAAGTCTGTTCCACCATATCATCAAAACTGCCCACGGAGTTTGAACCTCCGAATGATAGAACCCTGAAAGGGTATATCGGTCCAAAGTTCCACTTTAATCTTCACATAACAAAATTGGACGATGGTCCGAAAGATGCCGGTCCAAACATAACGCCAAAACTGGAGGGGAAAATAGGTAAGAATAATCATCCGAAAGCAAGGGAACCTAATCCACTTACTCATTTTATTTCCGGCCAAAGGGTGTGACCAAAAGTAAACGGTAACCCCATTCATATATAATATCCACTCAACCAAAGAATATCTGAATGATATAAAAAAGCTAGCGTTAATAACATTAAACACGTACCTCGTCTTTCATCATTGGTACCACTCGTTATAAGTCCGCCCATTAAAATAGCCTCTCCTTCCAACGTCCCAACAAAATCATAAATATTCCGCCTAACACCCCGTCTGCAAAGAAGGGTTGCTGCGGCCGTAAAAGACAACCAGACAAAAGAACTTAGTTTTACTAGGATCCACGTCCCCTAAATGGCTACCAAAAAAACGAATCCGAGATCGAACATAATCTTTCTTTTCTTGAAAAAAGATTCCTCCCCAAATACAAAGACTTCCACCAGACTTACCAACCGCTTCACTAAACACTAGGCATAATTCGAGTTTACCACCCTCACAAAATTTCACATCCAGGTAGACACCTTCTCCATCTTCGTTTCTGAATTGCAATAAAAATTAAGTTTATTAATTATTAGATAACTACTCCTTTAACCCACACCTTTTTGGACCTTGCTACACCAGCCCTTGAATTTTTAAAGACATAAAATCATCTAAAAAACATCCTACGTCTCCTTTGGCTATTAATGATGATCGATGATCTTTTTCACACCCCCATCCCATAGAATACCCCATAGCCCTACCCACACAATCATCTCATCGAGCACTCCCAAACAGATCCCCCCTTTATTATTCCCACTTCCCCTAATAGAGTCCAAACGAAACATCATCCTGGACCACTTGAGAATTTTGCATTACCTTAGCACATTATCGTTGGTGAAACTCTTATTCAATTCCCCTTGTCATTGATTCAAAGATCCCACTGGCGAGAACCCCGGGGGGTGTGACAAAGACGGACTCGGTTCCAAATTCTCCTCTACAGGCTTCTTTAGACCTAATAGATCATTAAGTCCAAACGGATCAGCAGAAATTTCCTTATCCACGTGTACACTGTGTTCCATTGACTGAGAAGATTTTTCCATAAAATCGGTTTCAGCAACTTCTTCATCTTCACTATTATTAAACTCATCACCCTCCTTCTTTCTCAAACTGTTATAACGTAATTTCTTTTAGATCCTACTCCTTGAAACAGATTCGTCTTCCCGAGGAATAATCATGTTTTCCTTTATAGATTCAAAAGAAAGAGTCCAAGTAAACAGCTCTTTTGCGCGAACCATATCACTTTAAACCTTAAACAATAATTTTAAAAAGATTCAAAAAATGGACACCGATGGTTTAGTTAACATGCTAGTAACGCTTACTCCAAAGGAAGTCTCATACGATCTACATTGTTCAGCACTTCTCCCCATTGTACCCATTTTATCAAACGATTTGCCGAGACCAAGCATAAATTGGGACGTCCCTCAATATCTAACCACACTACTACTACTCGTTTCATTCACTGACAAAGTCCTGATTAACTTCCTGTATCACTTTGAAACCAAGAATTGATCCCCCAAACATGATTTACCAAATTTCTTTTTCGTAATCAGTTTATCCACATTCAATACATAACCCACAAGCCTCCGAAGATAGGACAATGGTAACATTCACGAATCCCACGTCCACGAGAAGGATTGTAACTTGGTAATGGAATTCAAAGGACTTGACTTTTCCCCAAGCACAATTAAGAAATCCCTTTCCCACAACACACTCCTCCTCAGCTAACACCAGAGCAGGGAGCAGATGACAACGAATTATTCCAGGTTGGTACCAACGGAGTTATAACAACCCCATTTAACATCTGAAACATAAGAAGTCACACCTCCCTTTTCTGAAGATGAACCCGTTGAGCCTGTCCCTAAGGGCTGCATCCTTCTCGCACCATTATTTTTGGGGACATTATTATTAGATTCAAAGTTTTTTTGAGGCCTATCAAACCTCCACCTGATTTGGCAAACAAACTGATAACTCCCATCCATATCTGTGCATAAATTCTTCACTCAATCTAATCGAGATTAAAGACCTTAATGAAACGGACAACTGCAAATCTCTTTCTCTTCCTGTCTATAGACTTTTTATTCGGAATAAACACATCTATAACCGTTCCATATACGCTACATTTGTTCCATAGATCACGAGAATTGACATAATCCGGAAAATTAGTTACAAAAACCGAATGGGAAATTTTCTTGGTAAAATCTTCATTTGAGGAAAACTGACGCCTGGTATTTTCATAGAGTCCACCACTCATCTTGGATTGAAGGGAGTTCAAACACACAATCACGAAAAAGAAAGGATCAAACCCTAAAAACACGTCGAATCTGATAAAGATCAATTAAGAACAACAATTCAATTACCCCTCGCGAGTTAACCGATCACAAGGATATAGGGACGAACAATCGAAGCCTATACCCTATCAACAAAATTTAAGAATTAGTGGTTAGAGCATCTCTAATGCAAAATCTAGCAAACGCTTTTTACTATTTGAAAAAGCCTTTTTTGCTAGTTTTTATGCATTGAAGCTAAAACTTTTTGAAGTGCTTTTAACAAAGACTTGACAAACACCAAGTCTTTGTTAAAAGCTATCCTTCACTTTTATGTTATGTATTAATTGCATTCAATGCAAAAAGTCATTAAAGACTTTTTGCATTTGAGATGCTCTTACATGACCAAATTAAATATATGGTTATTAATGCAGCCAAATCTGCCACCTAAATAAGCAAAAGTTGTTACAAAATATTTAATGTAGTCAAACCTGCCACTTAAATGTTTGTAATCACCCATTTAATTCTAACCACTAAAATAGTCAGGAAAAATCAGTGACTTGATGGGTGTACACTCCGTACCTCCAAACCCATTTTCAAGTATGATCCGATTCCCACAATTACACTAAATTTCCAACAAGTCCCACGCGTCTCTTAGGCACGGTCGTAGTGAGGTGCGACTAGGCCGGGAAGGGGGATTGAGCTGAGGGAGGTCGACCTCCTCATTACCACTGGTCTTAAGCGCATATATGTGTCATACATCATGTCCCTCGTCAAGGCAGGTACACAAAGTCGTATTAAGAAAAAAAGTTTCACGTAGATGCAATATCTTATCGTGAGCTTTTGTCTTGACTCTTGAACAGTTTAAAACCCATTATCGCTATATACCAACGGCATTTGCATAATTTTTGGATAGAACAAGACATGTTAGCTCTTTCTGATATATATTTTTTTATTTTTGTAAAAAAATTACAACCAATGATAACACACACTCTCAACTAGCGAGGTGGACTTGCATAACATTCTTCAACAAGTTGATGATTACATCACTAAAAATTACACGTTATATGCCCGTTTATAGCTTGCACTCGCATTTTTATCAAAGGTATTCGTTTTAATATATTAGGAACATATGCACTCGCAATTTTTTATATCATTGCAGTAACAGTACCATCTGATAACTTTACGTTTTAATTATAATATTTTCCTGATGCGAAGAGATAAAGTGTACTACCGACACCACTCAAAAACTCCCATACAAGTTCCGTCATGCTAATTTTAGATACCTTACTGGCTTAACATGTATGAACAAAAACATAAGTCCTAAAATACAATTGCTCCGACAAAAACACACCAGTTTTAAGAAAACATAATCATTACTTGCATTCGCTCTTATACTGTTTTGGCAGAATTGATACATTTTAACCCTTATAAAATTAATAAAACTTTGAATAAAAATTGTAATTTCTAGTATTATTAGGGGCAATATGATAAACTTGTTACATTACTCACAACTATATTTGAAAGGGGACAATAATTTTAAGACAACCTAAAATGAAAAGAGAGACTATTAATTTGGAACGGAGTATTAGTTTTAAAATATATAAAGCCTTAGAGTTAAAAAAAGAATACAAAAGAATTTATATTACAAGGAAAGAAAAAAGGTTCAAAGCTAATTTTATTTTTTTTAGCGAGGAAACATGTGTTTCATGAAAGATCCATTACTTTGACCTATATGAACCTACGGCTGTTTTTTATCTTTCGTCTATGTGGGATCGAAGGTTTGGAACTAAGCATAAAACGACTAAATACAATGTCGACTTATGGAGTTTCATTGTATGCCTGAGAGCAATTCTACAACATGGATGATATGTGATCGTCTTTTCCTTTTTGTCTTTACAGCTTAGTAGCTTACATATCATTTAAGTTAGGTATATATAAAATTGACCTTTTAAGTTTTATGACCTAATGACTCATAAACCTAGAGTGCCACCTTTTATACATAAAATGATATCCTGATAAAGTGAAAACTTCACATATTAGGCTATGCACGCCGTCGATCGGAGTCGGTCACCCCCATAGTGGCGAGTCGGTCGACTATTAAATCGCCGGAGACCGAATGGAGTATAAGTCGCAGGCACGACCTTTATTTTCAAACAAAAACTATACGTTTTTTTGTTTCTATATAAAAAAAACTCTTTAATTTTTAAAATTTAAATAATTTAACACTATAAATACCCACTCATTTCACCATTTTTATCACACATTCAAACAACAATTCAAAAACTTTTCTCAATTAAAAAACTCACCATGTTTAACAAGAATAAGAAAACTCCCAAATCAAAAACTCCAAATTCCCGACTTCAACCAAGTGCTCCGCATTTAACACCAGATCCGAATTATCAATTATCCGGTCTTTCACCACCCATTCGTTTCCGATCTCCTGGTTTTGAATACACTTCACAATTACCACACCCACCACAAAATAATAACATCTTTTATCAAAATCGTTCATTCAATCATCCGTAAAACAACCCAAAGCTTTTCACAACTCACCAACGCGGGGTTGTAATCGTCCTACTATGGATCTTCTGATTCGTCTTCCCAACAAAATCAACCTTATTCTTCAATTAATCCTACCAATCTTGATATGAATTTTGAGGAGTTAGTTTTTAGTCAAGACTATAACTATAGCCAAGATTATTCTATGGGTCATGGTTCGGGTCACGGTTCAGCGCCCGGTTCGGCTCAGGGTTCGGTTCAATTTCACGACGACGAAGACGACTCTCATGTCGAAGAGGTGTCACCCGCCAAACCTAAGAAGCCCTCGAGACGTGTAGCAAAGGCCAAGAAGGATGAGCCCAAGGATGTCAAGAAGACGCCAAAAGAATAGACAATGGAGGAAGAGATTGCGTTGTGCCAAGGTTGGTGCGATGTTTCAGAAAATAGTATTTCAGGAAACAGTATGAAGACTAAGGGATTTTGGGAAGTTGTTATTAGGTACTTTCAAAATGAAACTGGTTCAACAAGAGGTTATGACTCGATCGTTAGCAAATGGAAAAATAGGGTTTGCCCTAGAATTGGTGCTTTTTGCGCCATCATCAAAAATATTAAAGCGAATCACAAAAGTGATACAAATGACCTCGATCTGTACCAAAAAGCTTGTGCATAATACAAAATGATGTACAAAGATGATTTTACATTGGAGCATTGTTATAACATATTGAAAGATCACTCAGGTTGGGATAATGTTGAGATGCCTCATTTTACCAAAGTCAGGGGCGAAAAAAGTCCAAGACTTCTGAAACCACTTCGGGGTCAGCATCTGGTGGTCTTAATTTGAACGAGGAAGTGGATGATAATGTGGAAGAGACTCAAGAATTCCGACCAATGGGTCATGACCAAGCAAAGGCCAAGAAGAAAGCAGTCGGTTCCTCTCGTGTGGGAGCTTCTTCATTTGATGATTTGGTAGCCGACAAGTTCTACAACATGAAACAAACAAAATGGGAAAAGAAGGACAATGAACAACAGTCCTATATAGAGTTGAAGAATCGGGAGTTGAGTATCCGCGAGGCCGAGGCTCGAGAAATTGCACAGCTGAAAAGGAAGAAACTAGAAATTCAGTGTCGAACGCTTGAATTAGCCAAAAGGGAGAAACGGGACAGAGATATCTTATTCTATAATTCAACAATCGACACGACTTTGCCCCCAATACAACAATAGAAGCTGCTCGAGATGAAGATGGAAATCAAGGCGCGTATCTGCATAATTAATATTTTAATTAGTGTTCACGTTTATATGTTCTTTAATAATTATGTATTGTTTTTTTAGTTTATTATGTAATGTTTTTATTATTAATAGAATTTATGTAATGTTTTTTTATTATAATGAAATTTAAATTTGATGTAAAAAAAATGAAGGTCGCTTCATAGTGGCAAAAAGTAGCTTGTAGGTCGCTGGAGAGAGAAAACTGATGTGGCGCCGAAAAGAACAGGTCGGGACCGACTATGATAGTGCATAGCCTTAAAGAAGTGTAGTTCAAAAAGAGTCACCATCAATCAACCAAGTTTATAATGCTAGGTGACCCTTCTTTCTTTAAAGTTCAAGAATCCACAATGAATTCAGTTACAGCTAATTACTACGAATAAATTGTTATTAAAGATATGGTTCCAACTTTATATTGATTGGTCATCTGAGTACACAAGTCCAATTAACTATACCTTAGGGCACTACAACAAAAAACCATTATATGGACTACAAATGTAGTCCTTATAAGCCCAAAAAGTAGTCTTTACAGGCTCTAAGGACCACGTGTAGTCCGTATATGTTTGGTGGCTTTAACTATACCTCGAGGAACCATTGTTTTGACTCATTTCAAGATGTGTAAGGCACATTTCACAATTTAGCATTGCATATTTGCATCACACGGATAACTCTGTTTTATTATATCTTCTTGATGAGAAGAGGCAAAGCGTAAGACATCCCTCAAATAAGTTTACACCCCGTGATTTCAAGCATACGATATTTTTTGTTTGGTCCGTATGAGATGGAATAAACGATAATCCGAATGTAAATTAACAGAACAGTTCACTAACATAATAACAGGATCGACAATTTTCTTTTAAAGTTGAATTCATGCAAGCTGTGAAATTGTACACTATACATGTAATCATGGTATGTAAAAAACAATTGTACATATACTTCACTCCACATTCAATCAGGGAAAAGTTTAGAGCCTTTCTTTAGAAAATTTTTGATGCTTAGGTCTTTAAAAAAGAGAGTATGGATAAAAAAATGACGAAGTTGTGTGTATTTATAAGTAAAAAAAAGATATTGTAATTTTTTTTTATAAACTGTAACATTAAAAAATGAGGGGCCCAAAAAATTTTAAAACCACCATTGGGACTTCATTTTGCAAGTGACAATTTTTCCCCATTTTGAAGACTCACTCGTGAGTAGGTCTTAACTCACTCGGGTGGAGTTTACTAGCCCCGCTCCGTCTAGCCTTGTTATAAAGAAAAAAAGGTTATAAAAAAACGTATTATTGGTAAAATAAAAATATTACAGTATATATCTTTAAAGTTACAAAAATAAAATGCAAAAAAGGTTATAAAAATGTGTTACTCGTAATATACAAATTAATAAAATGCAAAAAAGGTTATAAAAAATGTGTTACTCATAATATACAAATTAAAATTAAAAAGTTTAAGAGTTAATATACATTTTCAAGTACTACGTAACATAGTAACCCGCTGATTGTATTATTCCAACGGGTAACGATGGTCACGTGAAATCATGATATTACTTTCAACTTGCATGACCCATTAGTTAATGTTATATTAACTAGAAACGTTTCATTTCTTTAGTCTATGTGGGATTGAAGGATAACATTTCAGTTAAAGGTCCTTCCTCAACTTCCAGTTTTTATCTTTTTCTAGTATCAAAATCTTGCTATAATTAGCAAGACAACCCAGCGAAACCATGTGGGTGGCTACCCAAAATTGCCACTAAAATCATAAAGTTTTTACATTCCTCAAATGCATCAATCTTTTATCCAAAAAGTCACACTCAAATTCATTTGAATTATAATTCTAATATCACTTTGCCAAGTGTTATTACTAACTCTTCTTTGCCACCTTAGTTTTGTTCACTTAAATTAACATCTTGTTCAAGTGTTCTAAAACCGTATCGATTTAGGTAGAATTTGAATTAGATGAGTTAGTTTAGATTTTCACATTCGTTGTTCATCTGCTTGTGCAATATTGTTAGTTAATAACAGTGTTTTAAAATCCCAGTTGAACCGTGAACCGGTCGAGTGACCAGAAGATGGTTTTGGCCGTAAAACCCGATCCGGTTAAACTGTGACTCGATAATTCGACCGGATCAATTTAAAAACCAATTTTTAAAACATAAGTGTCTGGACTTGCTTAGAAACGACCGTGTCCAGACTTATAATACTCTAAAATAATTTATATTACAAGGAAAGCAAAAGTTTATAACCTATTAAATTTTGATGTTTTAGCAGCCATACTTATGTTCACGAAACATGATATTACTTTGAAGATACATGACCCATTACTTGTGCTATATGCACTGGGGGCTGTAATACCGTCTCTATATCTAGGCAGCAAATGAATTCAACAAAGTCGCCAAGTCTAATGTTTCAAGATGAAAAACTTTATCTTAATAGCTCTACATTCAAGAATTGTACTCGTATCAGTTATGGTGCTATAATAAGATGCATACTCAATTAATTTACATTTTTCTAAAGTCAGATTGTCTTCTATGAACCTTGTGTTTACAGCAACTTTGCCTTAATGTGTTTTGAAGGATGGGTTGAATGTTCTTTTAATGTTGGTATCTAAGCATATATATTGGTGCTTAATTTTCTTTATCAACCTCATGAAATGAATTGACATCACATGTATGTATTGAGACATTTTTCTAATTTACAAAAATCAGATGCTACACAATTGAGGACTTCATTTAGATAAGAACGATCGGAAAAAGTTTGACGGGAAGGAATTAGTTTGGTGGAAGTTTTAAGAAAAAGAAATAATGACTAAAATATAAAGAGGGCATAATGGTCTATTTACAATTATATTTATGTGTGTGAATCAAATTGATATGTGTACATATCAATCCCCAAAGATATATGATCGTGTTTTTCTTTGCCTTTTCATAGCACCTAAGTTCTATGACCTAATGACCGATAATCCCAGACCTTCTATACATAAAATGATATCCCTACAAGGTGAACTTCGCATATTGTTTGTGAATTGATACGCCCACGGTTTGGATAACTATCATAGTTATTTAAGCTTAGGATGTGTGTTGAGTCGTATTTATGTTTAGAGTATGTGTTATTTATGTTTAGGATATGTATTGAGTCGTATTAGGAAAGTCATTAATTACATGTTTGATTAGGAAAAGATTTGTGTTTATTTTGTCTTACAAGATAGGGTTATTCGGTTATATATACCGAATGGTTTTTATTAATAAAAGATATGTTTATGCCAATAAATCTATAAATTTTCTTCCTCTCTTCTTAAGGAGCCCGCACACGCTTGAAGTGGTGCTACTATCCCGATACTATCCGCAAGGGTCGTATCAACTGGTGCTTTCAATGGTTTGCTCGTTGAGGGCTTCCGATTCAAGGTTCCAAAAAAAAAAGTTATTGTTCATTGTCACTATTTACGGTCACTATTCACGGGGGTACTGTTCACGGGTACTATTCACAGTATTGTTCATCGGGTACTATTCACAGTTACTGTTCAACATTACTGTTCATAAAAAAAATTAAATTTTTTTTGAGCTCATGGATGTTTTGAAGTTTTCAGGAGTCTATCCAGAGAGTTGGATTTTTGCCATCACAGAGTACTTTTCGCTACTAAACACCCCTGCTGATCAGTGGCGAAAGATCGTGGGTTTTAATTTAGAGGGTGCGGCTGCGGAATGGTTTCAATGGATGACGAGGAATGATTTGATCACTACTTGTGCCAGGTTTGAAGAAAGGGTGAGGAATTGTTTTGGACCGTCAGAATATGAAGATCCGAATGGGATGTTATCGAAATTGTTGCAATTGGGGACGGTTAAAGATTATCAACGGGAGTTTGAAAAGCTGATGAATCAGGCTACGAATATACCGGACTCTTTGCTCATCTCCTACTATATTTTTGGGCTTAAACTGCACTTGCAACGGGAGTTGTTAGTATCAAAACCTACTACCTTTGGCGACGTGTTTTTGTTGGAACGAATTATCGAGGCTCATTTTGATGACTAAGCAGCCCCGGTGACGGGTACGTTGGCCGGATTGTAAGCAAACAAGTGGTTAATGATGGTGATATTCAGAAATCTTCAGTCCCGGTGACAACCAACAAGCGATTCAAAATCTTCAGGCGAAGTAAAAGTGCTTAATTGGGTGCAACAATCGATTCATATAGAAAGTACCTATGATAATGATGCACGAGATCAAGTTAGTGAGTTGGAAATGAAGGTGTTAGTGGATGGTAAACAAGATGAAGCGAAAGTGGATAAAAGGGTGTTGTGGCTGTTGAGCAAAACAAAGACAGCCAGACGTGAAAGCGGTAATGGGGTTATATAGGTGTTTTGGAGTTAATCGACCAATTACAAAAAAAAGAAAAAGATGAGGACTACAATTCAAAGAAGAATATGGATCCTGAAATCAAGATATTTTAGACATTACCTTGAGGACAAGATGGTTGTGAAGGAGTGGGGAATGATACGCACACGGTTTTGGATAACTAATCATAGTTATTTATTTAAGATACGTGTTTATGTCCGTATTTAGTTTAGATTATTTGTTATTTATGTTTAGATAATGTGTTGTACTATTAGGAAAAGAGTCATTGAATTACATGTTTATTAGGAAAGATTTGTGTTTATCTAGTACTTACAAGAAAAGGTTATTCGGCTATAATAACCGAATGGTTTTCATTATTAAAAGATATGTTTATGCCAATAAATCTATAAATCTTCTTCCTCTCTTCTTAAGGAGCCCGCACACGCTTGAAGTGGTGCCCTATCCGATACAACCTCGAACTGGGTCGTATCATGAATGTTGTGCAGATGATATGTTTTAGGTCTGCGAATAATATTGCTGGCTTCAGTAGTTGTTTTGTACAGTTTTAGAAAGGAAAAAAGAAGTTTTTTTTTTTAAATCAACCGACTTTGGTGCGGTTCAACAAGAACCGTACTAAAAAATAAACATTTTCTAGTACGGTTATTTTTTGTTACGCTCTCATCTAGTACGGTTTAAAAAGTGTATCAAATGGGCTAAAAAACCATACCTATAGCCTTTTTTCTGCGGTAGTGCAAGTTTTTCATGCTAAATGATTCTTCTTTCTTTAAAATTAAAGAATCGACAATGAAAATCAGTTATAGCTATTACTAAATTCTTATCAAAGATTTAAGGTTCCAACTTCATACTGATCATCTGATATTGGATATCACACTTTCTTATTGTCAAGATAATTTCAAGGACATATTTGACAAAGAGAAAAGTGCAAATATGCTCCCCGTGGTTTCTCAAATTTGCAGATTTGCTCCCCAACTTCACGAAAGTGCAGGCGGCCTCCCCAGTTTGAAACTTTCATTGCACTCGTGCTCCCTGCCAGGGAGCACGAATGCAATGGGAATTGAAACTTCCATTGCACTCGTGCTCCCTGCCAGGGAGCATGAATGCACACAAGTTTCGTTTTGGGGGAGGGGGCCCGCTGCACTTTTATGAAGTTGGGGAGCAAATCTGCAAATTTAGAAAACCACAGGGAGCATATTTGCATATTTCTCTTTGACAAATATTTATAACCCTTTTATATGATTCTAACAGCTCGATCGTTGTCTCTTTGTATTATATGTTGTGAACAGGCAAAGCCGCAAAGTGTATGCCATATATTGCTTAATTAAGAAAAAATTATACATAGTTAATTCAGTGTATACAATGCAACATCGATGTTTGGTTAGACGAAACGGAAGAGACTGGGATAGTAGAATCATCAATTATAAGTATACACATTCACGGACAAAAACGCTGCCGTTTTGTCCGTGGATTGCTACAGTACTTTTTTGGGCCAGCCCGATTTTTTTTTTTTTTTTTGTTTTTTTTTAAATTTGTATGCAAAAAGTAGGAGGAAAAAAAAAATATTACAAAAGTTCCGATTTATTCAGATAAAAAAAATCAAAAAAAAACAACACTTTAAACATGAGGCCCAACACATAAGCCATATAAAAAAAATTATTACTAATATACACATTTGTCGACAAACTAGCCTAAAATTCGCATAAAATGTGGCCCAAAATCTGGCCCAAAGTAAAAAAAAAAACTAGCCCAAAATTAGCATGAAATCTGGCTCAAAATAAAAAAAAAAAATACAAAACGGTCCCTCAACTTTTAACTATTTACGATTTTCTTACACAAAAAATCCCGTAAAAAAATTAACAAAAAAAACACGTCAAGTTTTTATTGTTCACAACTTTTTTACATTCATCGGCCCAAATAAAAAGATATCGAACCGTCCCAAAAAAAGAAAATATTCGGGAAAAAATTAACATGTCCCAACGCAAAAAAAAATCCCGAATCATACAAAAAAAGGAAATATCCTGGAAAAAATTAGCCAAAAAAAACCAAAAAATAGTTTAAAATCTGGCTCAAAGTAAAAAAAATACAAAACGGACCCTCACCTTTTAACTATTTACGATTTTCTTACACAAAAATTCCCGTAAAAAAATTTACAAAACCGTCCCAAAAAAAGAAAATATTAGAGAAAAAATTAGCCCGTCCAAACGCAATTTTTTTCCCCGAATCATACAAAAAAAGAAAATATTAAAAATTAGCCCCGCATAACGCATCGCCCAAAAAAAAAAACCCCCGAAAGGTAAAAAAAATTATTCGGGAAAAAATTAGCCCCGCCGCAACGCGCGGGTTCTTTTGCTTGTATAACACATTTGTGGACAAATCCACTGTCATTTTGACAGTGGGCCACAGTGCTACAGTAACGGGCTCTGATTTTGGTTTTTTTTTTTAATTTTTTTTTGTTTTTTTTTTAATTTGTATGCACAAAGTAGGAGGAAAAAAAATATTACAAAAGTTCTGATTTATTCATATAAAAAAATACCCGCGGAAACATCTTTGATACCTAATAACTTTAAAATAATCTATATGGTCACAAACGTACAACCCATTATATTAAAAAAAACCATATAGCAAAAAAAAACACTTTAAACATGAGGCCCAACACATAAGCCATATAAAAAAAATTATTACTAATATACACATTTGTCGACAAACTAGCCTAAAATTCGCATAAAATATGGCCCAAAATCTGGCCCAAAGTAAAAAAAAATTAAACTACTAAAGTTTTATTAATTATCTCCCATTTTTTTAAGTTTTTGTTTTTACAAATTTGACACATATATTTTTATGTGTTTTTTTTCTCGGGAGAATTACATATATATCCCTATTTTGCAAAGAAATTACATATATATCCAAACAAATTTAAAAATTACATATATGTCCATCTTTTGCTTCAAAATTACATATATATCCCTCTTTTTTTTAAAAAATTGTGAAAAATTTTGAAAAAATTCTACAAGATCGTGTATGTTAGTGAATAAAAAAGTTGTTAAGGAAGTTTTTCTAAAAGTAGATAGTTTTGCCAAAACAAATTGTTAAAAAAATGTTTGTGCATTAAATCATTTTTTTGCATTAAAAATTCGTTTTCGTACCAAACTTCTTTTTATTTTTTTCATCGAAATATTATTGCGCATCATAGTATATAACAAGTATAAAATTTTGTGAATCAATAAAATTTTTGTAAAGGAAGTTTTTTTAATTTTGAGTTTTTGTATTTTTTTAATGCACACAAAACGAAATTATGATGTACAAAAATTTATTAATGCCTAAAATTTTTAACTTGTTATAGTATGATGTGCAATAAAATTTTGATGTAAAAAGTCAAAAAAAGTTTGGTATAAAAACGATTTTTTTGATGCACAAAAAAAAGATTTAATGCACAAACGTTTTTTTTCATAATATTTTTCGGCACAACTATCCACTTTTAGGAAAACTTCTTTCATAACTTTTTTATGCACCAACATACACAATATTGTGAAATTTTTTTAGAAATTTTCGAGAATTAAAAAAAAAGAAGGATATATACGTAATTTTGAAACAAAATGAGGGATATATATGTAAAAATTAAGTTAGTTTGGATATATATGTAATTTCTCTGCAAATTATGGATGTATATGTAATTTCCTCTTTTTTCTCCATCAAATTTCTCCACCAATTTTTTTCAATTTTGATCAAATTGATTCAATTTTGACTTTTTATTGTCCAATCAGATCGTACGATTTTGCCTACGTGCAAAATCAAGCGTTCTGATTGGCTCAATTTTCTAATTCATAAGATTCAATTTGATAGAAAACTCTGAAATAATGTAATTCTTTTATTATATAAAAGACTAGTTTTAATGCCCGTGCACGCACGTGGTTTAGACATTATGTTTTTTTTAAATATATATAATTTTTATTTTTTCTATTTTATAAGTTATATATAGAGTATTATCAAAATCATATGTAGTGAATATATTTATTAAATCTTTTATATTTTACGTAGTAGGATAATTAGTAAATTTTTTTCTTTTTATTTACCTGTTTTCAAACTCGATATTGTGAGTCAACTAATCCCAGAAAAATTACCCTTTTAGATAGCCCGAAGTCGGCTCAAATGAACCTCTGAGGCCACAAGAGGATTAATTTTATCCTCGTTATATTCGAACCATTGACTTCCACTTTAGAAAATATGTCAATGAAATATGTCGAAAGTATATCAAAGTATCCGTCTATAGACATATAATTAAACGATGATCGTGACGGTATAATTTATTTTGTCTAACGATTAACGGTTCATGAGATATTTAAATTATAAAAAATATGTGAAATATTAAAATGTTTTTAATCTCATTTATTGATTTTCTTTTGGATAAATGATGAGGATGAGTTCCTTAATATTAAAAAAAAGTATAGTATCTAAAATAACACTTCTCCATAAATCATGTACGTTTTTTTTTCTTAAACAAAACCTTTTATTTTTAGGTGTGTTTTTGGTATTTAATGTTTTGTGATGTGATAATAAGATGGATAAGTGGATTTGATATGTTGCTTACTTTTTATGGGTAGGATGTGAATGGTTGGATTTGACATGTTTTAACTACCAATAATGATATGAACAAGCAAAAGAATCCGCGCGTTGTGACGGGGCTAATTTTTTACGTTTCGGGGTTTTTTTAGGCGATGCGTTATGGCGGGGCTAATTTTTAATATTTTCTTTTTTTGTATGATTCGGGGGAAAAAAATTGCGTTGGGACGGGCTAATTTTTTCCCGAATATTTTCTTTTTTTGGGACGGTTTTGTAAATTTTTTTACGGGAATTTTTGTGTAAGAAAATCGTAAATAGTTAAAAGGTGAGGGTCCGTTTTGTATTTTTTTTTACTTTGGGCCAGATTTTAGGCTATTTTTGAGGGGTTTTTTGGCTAATTTTTTCCAGAATATTTCCTTTTTTGTATGATTCAGGAATTATTTTTTTGCGTTGGGACGGGTTAATTTTTTCCCGAATATTTTCTTTTTTTGGGACGGTTCGATATCTTTTTTTTGGGCCGATGAATGTAAAAAAGTTGTGAACAATAAAAACTTGACGTGTTTTTTTGTTAATTTTTTACGGGATTTTTTGTGTAAGAAAATCGTAAATAGTTAAAAGTTGAGGGACCGTTTTGTATTTTTTTTACTTTGGGCCAGATTTCAGGCTAATTTTGGGCTAGTTTTTTTTTTTTTTACTTTGGGCCAGATTTTGGGCCACATTTTATGCGAATTTTAGGCTAGTTTGTCGACAAATGTGCATATTAATAATAATTTTTTTTATATGGCTTATGTGTTGGGCCTCATGTTTAAAGTGTTGTTTTTTTGCTATATGGTTTTTTTTTAATATAATGGGTTGTACGTTTGTGACCATATCGATTTCTTAAAGTTTATACGGTATCGAAGAATGTTTCAGCGGGTATTTTTTTATCTGAATAAATCATAACTTTTGTAAATTTTTTTTCCCTCCTACTTTGTGCATACAAATTTAAAAAAAAAAACCAAAATCGGGCTGGCCCAAAATGAGATCTCGTTACTGTAGCACTGTAAATCCACTGTCAAAACGACAGTGAATTTGTCCGTGAATGTGTAATATAGTAATTGAGATTTATATAATGATGGTAGGAGTAGTAAAAGTAGTACTATCATTTTCGGGTATGTTTGGTTTAAAGACGGGTTTAGGCTTTGGATTTGAATTTGAATTAGGATTTGAATTTGAATTATGATTAGAATTTAATGTAGGAAAAAAGAAAATATATTATAGAAAGATATATTGTTATTTTATTAATTCATATATAAACTTAATATTAGATTAATTATATTTAAATATAAAAAATAAAGAGATATAAAGATAAAAAGTAAGTGGGTCCTTTAATCCACTCAAACCTCACCCATCACCTTAGTATTAGAGGATAATAGAGTTTAAGGTTGTGAACCCCAATTTCAAAACCTACATAACATACCAAACAATGGTTTTAAAGCATCTTTGAGTCTAAACCCATACAAACCCTCTAACCAAATAGGGCCTTAATTTTAATGTGCCTATAGGCTGCTCATTCTTAAAGCATTATATGTCATGACTAAAAAAATCATGTCATTTGAGCCCCACTCAATGCCACATCACTGTCACTTCATTTCAACACAACAACTCAAAATACCCTCACACTCATAACATACCCAACCCATGCCATTTGGGTCCCACCACCCACCAATTTATTTATTTTCCTCATTTTTCACATAAACTAAATTTATTTCATTTAAATAAAATTACATTACAGAAATAAAAATACAACACGAAAATAAAAATACAATCCGAATTTTTTAAAAAAAGTACGAAAAAATACGACAAATAAAAAACATACGATAAATAAAAAACTATGTTAATACAAATAATGTCTAAAAACGTTATTTATATTTTTCGACCTCTCAACGTTTTGATAATAACAAAATGTAAAAACATTTACGATAAAAATTAAATGTTTACAAATTATTAATCGTAAAATTCCATTTCTAAGATTAGTAATCACTTAAGGTATGAACAAACAAATCATTAAGCATGATTAGTGATCAAAAAAATATTTTTCTCTTATCCATCACATTTTTACAAAATAATTTCACAAAATTAATTATACAAAATATTTTCTAATTAAAAGAAAAGTTTTATTAAAAACTTAAAATTTGAAATTCAAATTTTCCCCTAAAATGGAAGGTTTCATACCATAAACAACCTTCCTCACAAAAAGACAAAAAAGAGAGCGTAGTCTACTGGGCGGCCCCCTTATAGGCCTGGCAGCCCCCAGATATATCTGGGACCGCCGGGACCGCCCCCAGTGACCGTTGGGTTTTCCTGCCTATAAATACTGCTTCATTCCTTGTAGAAAATAAAACCTCTTAGCACGAAATTTTCAGATAACTTTCTCTTTCTAAAATCTTCTTTCTCTCTCTAAATCTATTGATCACTAACATTCTTAGATTTTGTTTCAAGTGATCCAATCTCTTCCTCTCATCTCTTCTTTCTCATTCAATTGCAAGAGAAGAACATTCGTATTCGCCAAGAAACGAATTATTATTTAGTGATCTCTCCTCTCTTCTTCTAAGTACCAAATCTCTATTGTAATTATCTTGTGTATTTGTGTGATTCGGATAGTGTGTAAATCCGATAGTGTAGATCTTGTGATTGTGTAGTGATTGTGAAGTGGTAGATTGGTTTTAGCTAAGATTAGGACTCGACATTTAGCTTAGTGTCAAAAAAACAACGTAAGCGACGTGTAAACAGTTTTCTCTGCCTAAAGGGAGCTTGTTGACATAGTGAAATCTCGAGTAGGATACTCGGGGAGTGGAGTAGGGCGAAGAAGGTGCCTTGAGCCGAACCACGATAAACAATCTTGGGCTTCTTAAGTTATGATTGTTCCTTTCCTTATCTCTTCATATTATTGACATTAGTTATTTATCATTAGTTTAAGATTGTTATAATTGTTTTTCATATTGTGAATTGGTTAAACATACAACTCGAATCTAAATATTTTGAAGCCAAACTTTTAAAACGTAAACGAACTTGTAAACTATTCAACCTCCCTTCTAGTTTCCACATTGGTATCAGAAGCCAAGGTCACTCAAGATTTTTAAAATATATTGAATTTTAAGCTTGATCGATCTATGGGATTCTGACAAATATCTATAAGGGCAATTCAATGCAAAGACCACCACTTTTGAAAGTGATAGTTTTATTTATTGGAAAAATAGATTCGAGACATATGTTAAATCAAAAGATCTAGATCTTTTTCATGTTATTATCAACCTATTCAACAAAATCCGAAAACCAAATTAGATGAGGTTATCCATTTTGAAAAACAAAATGATGATCTTAAAAAGAGACTTGCGAAAAATAACGAAGCTAAAATGGTTATTTATAATGCTTTGCCTAGAAAAGAATATGAAATAATTCATGTGTAACACGGCAAAAGAAATTTGGAAAACTTTGTTAATCACCCATCAAGGTAATAATCAAGTCAAAGATAATAAGATTGACCTTTTGGTTCAACAATATGAACAATTCATCATTTTCGAAGACGAATCTATAAATAGTGTTTTTTGCTAGATTTAACACTATTATTACTAGTCTAAAACCTCTTGATGAAGGCTATTCTAGCAAGAATTATGTTCGGAAGTTTCTTAGGGCACTACATCCTAAATGGAGAGCAAATGTCACGGCGATTGAAGAGTTGAAAGACTTAATGTAACTATCTTTTGATGAACTTATCGGGAACCTCAAAGTTAACGAAATGATCATCAAGAAAGATTCTGAAATAGTCAAAGAAAAAGTTGAAAGGAAACACAACTTGCTTAAAAGGCAAGAAAGAATCTAGGATGAAAAGTGGTCGACTTCTGAAAGTGAAGACAAAGATTACCCATGGCGGCAAGAGACTTCACGAAGTCTTCAAAAGAAGAGGAAGATTCGTGAGACAACCTCAGAACAACAAAAAGACGTTCCAAAGAAGCCGAGACGACAACGGTAAAAGTGATAGAAAATGCTTTAGATGCGGCGACCCGAATCATCTTATTGGATAATGTCCAAAGCTACCGAAAGACAAGAACCAAAGAGCTTTTGTAGGAGGTTCTTGGAGTGATAGCGGTGAAGAAGATGATGAGAAGGTCAAAAACAAAACGTGTCTCGTAACTCAAGCATCAAGTGAGATATGCCTTGAAGTCGACTTAGAACCCGATGAGTGGATAAAGGATAGCGGATGCTCCAAACACATGACGGGTAACCGAAAGCTCTTCTCAAGCTACAAGGCATACAACAGAGGTAATATTATTTTTGGTAGCAAATCTTCGCGGGGTAACATCATTGTAAAGGACCGATTTCAAATGACTCCTCATCAAAATAGATAATTTAGAACTGAGATAATTAAGATTTAACATGTTAAGTAATATGACAAATATTAATGATAAACTATGTGTAGAGTAACTTCTCTGAACATGATACAGTGACAATACACTAAGGATGGTACAGGTCAAAGGTAGACGTATTTGAAGAAAGGCTTATATGTGATAAAATTAGGTAATAAGCCTAAAGACCAAATTATGTCTAGCAACATAGATGAAAATACCACGTTGTTGTCATAGGAATTATGGTCACGCAAATATTCTGTGTCTCATTCCATCGTTAGCAGTCTAAGGAATTAGTGTAGAAACTAACTAAGCTTTATGTTTTGATCAACACTTCTGTGATGCTTTGCAAAAATTGGAAAACAAGCACACGCTAGTCATAAGACAAGAATATAGTCTCAACGACATAATGCTTAGAACGGCCTTCATATGGATCTCTCAAGTCCGCGAGCCGTCGTACAGAGTTACAGGAGGAAACACCGCTACAGCCTTAGTATCATAGTAGAGTGACTACTCAAGTATACTTGACTAGATTCCTTAAGAACAAAACTGAAGCTTTCGATCAATTCGAAATATTTAGTAAGAAAATTCAAAACCAATTAGGATGTACAATACTGTAGCAATAAAACCGACTAACGGGAGCGGGGAATTTATATAATGAGGTACAATTTGGAGAGTTTTGTAATGCCAATAGGAAACACATAACCCATCTCAGGCTCCACGAGACTCCTCAATCAAATGGCGCTGGTGAAAGGAAGAATAGGTACACTCAAAAATAATAGGACTGATGATTGAATGAGCAATCGTTACCACAAAAGTTTTGGGGTAACGCAGTAGACACTTCAACATACATTCTCAACCGAAATCCTAATTAGAGCCATCTTAGGAAAAACACCTTACAAGCTCTTAAGAGGTAGGAAACCTACTCTAGATTACTTTAGAGTGTTTGGAAGCAAGTGCTTCATTTTAAACACTAAAGACTACCTTACAAAGTTTGACCCAAAGTCATACGAAGGTATCTTTTTAGGTTACTCGCAAAATAGTAAAGCCTACATCATCCTTAACAAACATACTATGAAAGTCGTAGAATCACTCAACGTGACATTCGATGAAACTCCTCCACCCTCTAAGACATCACCCTTGGTGGATGATGACTTAGATGAAGAAAAAACTAATTAAGGTTACAGAAAACAAAAACTTAGAAAGTGACATTGAGGATGAAACTTTAGAGATTGATGAAATAGTCAATATTAAGGAATATAGGAATGATAAGTATAAAATACACATATCCGTTTGTACCTAAAATAACCCAATTAAACCCAAAACAGACCAAAAATGGCAAAAATATGCTTGTATTTGTGTTTTGTGTGTGCAGGTA